>JASDQU010260984.1:0-15748 GCA_032191745.1 Picea mariana
ACCCGGGGCAAGTTTGCCAAATAAGGCAGCGTACAGGTTGACACCTCAGGAGAACGAGGAGGTCAAGAGGCAGGTACAGGATCTGCAAGACAAGGGACTAGTGAGAGAGAGTCTTAGTCCATGTGTTGTTCCGACAGTACTGAGTCCAAAGAAGGATGGAGGCTGGAGGATGTGTACAGAATGCAGGGTGATTAATAAAATTACCATCAGGTACAGGTTCCCATTGCCAAGAATGGACGACTTGATGGATTGCCTAAGTGGGGCAAATTATTTTTCAAAAATTGATCTCAAGAGAGGATACCATCAGATCCGAATGAGAGAGGGAGATGAGTGGAAAACAGCATTCAAAAAAAATGAGGGTTTGTACGAATGGTTGGTCATGCCGTTTGGTTTGACAAATGCACCAAGAACATTTATGAGGCTGATGAATGAAGTCCTGCGGGAATTCATTGGCAAATTTGTAGTTGTATACTTGGACGACATACTGATTTTCAGCAAGACTCAAACTAAACACTTGAGACATTTGGCCATTGTGATGAAAAGGCTACAGCAGGAGAAGCTGCTGATTAATTTAAAGAAATGCTCGTTTATGCAGACAGAACTCATTTATTTGGGTTTTGTAATTTCGGCAAATGAACTGAAGATGGATCCTGAGAAGGTTGAAGTAATCAGGAATTGGCCATCGCCAAGGAATGTTTTTGAGGTAAGGAGATTCCATGGTTTAGCAAGATTATATAGAAAATTCATTCAAAATTTTAGTGGAATCAGTGCTGCAATGATGGACACTGTGAAAAAGCGGCATAAAGTTTTTCATTGGACGGAAAAGGCTGAACGAAGTTTCAATCTGTTGAAGCGGAAGATAATTGAGCAACCAGTGTTAGTGTTGCCATATTTTCAGAAAACCTTCCAAGTAAAGTGTGATGCTAGTGGATATGTTGTTGGAGGGGTTTTAAGTCAGGATGACAGACCTGTTGCATATTACAGCGAGAAGCTGGATGATGCAAAGCTGAAATATTCCATGTACGATAAGGAGTTCTATGCCATCATACAGGCATTGAAAAAGTGGAGGCATTATCTCATACCCAAGGAATTTGTTCTGTACAGTGATAATCATGCGTTACAGTTCGTGAGTCAGCAGGAGAAGCTGAATCAGAAGCATGCAAAGTGGGTGGAGTACATGCAAAATTTTACATTTGTGATAAAGCACATTTTGGGGACTGCGAACAAGGTAGCTGACGCCTTGAGCAGAAAGTGTTTATTGCTGCAGGAATTCAGGGTCAAGACCTTGGGGTTTGAAAACCTGAAAGATATGTATGCAGGTGATGCAGATTTTGGTGAGGCATACGAAGCAGCCGAGAACCCAGTTCTCAGGGATTGGAGTCCATGGATTGACTACCTGATCTAGAATGGATTTCTTTTCAAAGGAAATCAATTGTGCATTCCAGATTTCTCTATGAGAGAGATTTTGGTGAAGGAAAAACACAGCGGAGGCTTAGCAGGTCATTTTGGGCATGACAAAACATTCACCAAGCTGAGCGAATCGTATTATTGGCCAGGCATGTGGGCAGATGTTAAATGGTTTGTTGACAGGTGTAGGATATGTCAACATGCAAAAGGCTGAAAGAAGAACACATGGTTCTATCAGCCATTACCTATACCCGAGAGGCCATGGGAAGCCATTAGCATGGACTTTGTGTTGGGTTTGCTGAGAACACAACGAGGAGTTGATTCCATTTTTGTAGTAGTGGACAGGTTTTCGAAGATGGCACATTTCATTTCGTGTCATAAGACTAGCGATGCAACCCACATCGCGAATTTGTTTTTCAAAGAGATCGTGCGATTGCATGGATTTCTGAGGAGCATAGTCTCAGATCGGGACACGAAATTCATAGGTCATTTTTGGAGGACGCTATGGAAGAAGCTAGGGACTAACTTGGCATTCAGTTCTTCTTACCATCCGTAGACAGACGGATAGACTAAAGTAGTCAACAGAATCTTGGGAGATTTGTTGANTAGAGTACAGGTAAGAGCCCATTTCAGATTTTGTATGGGACACAGCCGAAAGGATTTTCTGAGCTCAGGGAGCCAGAACGGGCTAAGACTAGCAGCGCGAGGGATGAAGAATTTGCTGAAGCGATGCAAGAACTTCACGCGGAGGTGAAGCAGCGACTGCAGAAGGTGAATCAGGAGTATAAGCACAGAGCCAATCAAAGAAAGAGGCAGCTTCAGTTCGAAGTTGGGGACATGGTTCTAGCGCATTTGAGAAAAGAAAGGTTCCCAAGGGGAACATACAACAAGCTTAAGGTGAAGAAAATTGGGCTGTGTAGAATCCTGAAGAAATTCGAGGAAAATGCATATGAGCTTGAGTTGCTAGAGGGCATCGGGATATCTCCGATTTTCAACATTTTGGATTTATACCCATACAAGGTCGATGCAGGAGCTGGAAGTGTTGAGGAACCAGAAATCCAATGGCAGAAGCAATTACCAGTTGCACAGAAGCTTGAAATGGAGTGCATACTGGATAAAAGAGTAGGCAGGAAGACCAGGAGAAAACAGTACTTTGAATACCTGGTGAAATGGAAAAACCACCTAGTGGAGGATGCCAGCTGGGCGACAAAGGCAGTTATACAGAAGCATGGACATACCGTGCAGGAGCTCATGGACAGGAGCCCATGAAATATTTTTGAGCCGAGGAGTATGATGCAGGAGCATCTACGACTTCATCAAGCGAGCCAGCGCGTGGAAAGAGAAGAACAACTGGACAACGCCAGCACATACATTTTTGAATTACTTTGAAAAGATTGTTGCGTCGTCATTTGAATGAAAGCATTCATAAGAAGCGCACTTGTATTGTAATATAGATAAGAAGGCATTTAATAGTTTTAATGTTGTTAGATAGGAATTAACTGTAGATTAGACAGTTTTGTCTTCGAGAGGGAAAATGGAATATAGGCACCCTCCTTTGTACATTGTAATACATTCAGATCATTGAGGTATTCAGCATTAGCATTCAGGAGAAAGAAGGGAGAAAAGCAGAGAACTGGTGAAGAATCTCCATGTGCAGATATTGAATTAATAGTAAAGTTTTGATTCAATTTCATGGCTGTGATTATTCTCTGTGTGTTGTTGATATTATGTTGTTGCATATTTGCTACCTGTTTTGCCTATTGTCTATATGTTGCATACGTGATTGCATATCAGGTTCGAAATCTGAGGGAATGAGAGAATGAGTTTCAATTGTTTCACTGTTTGAACCAGGGGATTCCTGCATAGAGTGCAGTCGAATTCCTCCGCATAGAGTGCGTTGAGGAGATTCAATAGTGAAGCTCTTATTCTCGTCGACCAGAGCCTGCTGATTTACTCGAGCGTGCAGGTGAAGTGCAGGTTGAGTCGAAGTCTCAGAGGCAAGCCTGAGAAGAGAAGAATCGGAGGGTCATGGTTGACTTCCATGGATATGTTTATTTTCTGTGTGTTGTTGGCTTTATGCCTTTGCATTTTTGCTTCCTGTTACTTACTTCTTTCATATGCTGCTTATGTGATCTTATGGAAGAATTGAGTTCAGAGTGTTCCGAGTGAAAAGTTGGTGAAAGCTCAGGAGGAAGCGATCCTAGCTAGTATTGTGGAACAGATACAGGTGAAGTCCGAACGGGTGAAGTTTCAGAGCGAAGGACTCTTCAAGAGGAAGAGAATCGACGACTTGAACTTCTGTGAAAGAGTTAACCTTCAAGCGCAAGTAGAACCCTCTTAGCCATCGCATATCGGCACATCGGGGTTGGCGAGTGCAAGAGTTGCATGCACGTCGATATCACGGTTAGCGATTTCTGGTTTCTGCGGAAGTGTCAATTTTCAGAGAAACACGTGGCATGAAATCTCAGGACGTCGGGTCTTGGGAGTTGAAGGGCAAGCAAATTGGTCTCATAAGTCGCGAACTCGCGAGGGGCGAGATAGAGACACTCAGGTATCGGTGACTCGGGACCTCGGAAGTCCAAGTGAAGTTATTTTGGACTCGTGGGAAGCAAAGCTGTGAGATCGCGAGGTCGTGAGTCTCGGCATCTCGGCACGTCAGGTATCGGGAGTTGGAATCCTGAGTGATTGGGAGCGCGAGAGGTGAAGTTCCGATCTCCCCGAGCAGAGGGAAGAGAGTATATAGAGGAGTGAACTGTGGGTTGCGAACTTCCGATAAGGAAGGAGAAGAGACTTGGGACTCTTCGTGCTCATAAAGGAGTAAGAAGGTCCTGGTGGGCGCGACTCGTCATTGAGGGCATTGTTGCACCAAAGAATAAGAGTGATGTCTTTGAAAATTCGAAGGAATTTAGAGCTTTGTTTTCGTCTTAATACACACCTACAAACGTGGAGAAGTCTCCAACCCACTTGGTGTGTCCTTTGAGGCACAAACCTGAGTCTAGATCCACTATCACCTCAATATACACTCCTTCTGTCTAGGTTCACTCATAGAGAAGCCAAGGGGGGTAGACCCTATTAAACTATGTGAATTTTTTATTAGTTCTAGGAGTTAATTGATTTGTTGATTAGTATTACCCAACCCAATGACAAGCAACCAATTCAATATGCAATCTTTCAATGACAAACAAACATTTGTTTTATTAAACAACAATTAGGTCAGTGCCTAAAGATTATCAAACTCCACTTATTCCACTATACACAAAAGAAAGATAAGTTTACAAGAATAAAACAAATTAAGAACTATCTACACAATGAATTAAAAAATAACTTTACACAATTACTTTAAAAGAATAAAGAATGTTTATAAATGAATCATTGTAAATATTTACACATGAAAAATAACTTGCACAAAATAAATAGAATGTAAATACTTGAAAATAAATTGCAAGGAAATGTCAATGTTGTGTAGTGTTTAGGTTGCTTTTTAGTTAATTTTAAGTTTATTTTTAGCTTAGTGGTTTAGATGTGAAAGGTTGCAAACCTAATCTATGTGACTACCCCAAGTCCTTATCCCTTAGCCAAGAGGAAATGTTGGGTGCTTAACAAGAAGAACAACAAGGTTCTCCCCTCACTCCATAGGTCAATTCTAAAGTGCTTAGGTGCTCAACAAGGAGGACACTTAGTGTCGTGAAACCGTCCCTGGCTTCAACTCCTTCTGGCCTCCACAAATCACCTTAGTTTAGTGGCCAAACTATAATGGAAAATGAGTTCCTAATTACACTATCCACTCAATCCTTTTCCCTTTCTTATTACCCAAGATCTGCAAAGTGGCAAGAGGAGGGAATACGGGGCAAAGGCGGGGTAAATTTTATTTACTTTGAAAAATAAAATAAAACTTTAAACACTAACCAACACGATTTTGCAATATGGCATAGCCACTCACATGCAAGGTGTGGAAAAACAAAAATTACTTAAAATAAATAACTTAAAAAAAATTAACAACACTACTTTGGCACAAGGTGGAGGACAAAGCCTTCCGATTTTGTGGCAAAGGTGGACAAAGTTAACTAAAGTAAAAATCAGAAAATTATTTCTAATCATAACCGACACAATTTTGCAAGGATGGGAGAGTCAACCACAATGCAAGGTGTGGAAAAAAATTATTAAAATTGTTTAAAGATTTTAAACTTGGAAATAAATAGAAAGTGCAAGCCCAAGAGATTTTCTTGGGTTTCTTACAATGACTTTAGAAAGTGAGATAGAGAGAGGGTATTTTCACCAAATCTTAGTGATGTTCTCTTGAGCCTCTAGTTGCCTATTTTGGGTAGCACCTCCTCTTTTTATGGTGAAAACCTGCATAAAACAGTCAAGAAAGCTTGCTGGAAAATGCTAAAAATCACCACAATATGTTAGTTTTATGTTAGCATATGTACATAATTTTTCACAAACAAAAATTCAACTTGAAGATTGAATTTTTTATCAAAATTTGAAATATAATATGAGTAGAAAATAAATAAATAGAAGGATGAAATTAAAATAGAAAATTATATGGAGCAAAATGAAACATTTGGTGTTCCTCCTCCAAGCTTTAGCAACCTGCAAATATGTAAACCATTGCTACAAAATGAGGCAAGAAAGTGAGATATTTTAAAAGGCCTACAAAATACTTTGCAAACACTAATAAAAACAAATCACATAAACGTATAGCAATACTACTACATATTTATCCCTAGCAAAATACTTTGCTTAGGTTTTTTCAAGTAAAACAATGTGAAGCAAAAATAAACAAAATTATACAATGTTACCTTACCAAGATAAAATACCATACAAGAGTAGCCAAAAGCACCAAGAATGCACCAAGAACATCAAGATATCCTCCAAAGCGTCACTTTATTGCTCCAAGAAAGGTTACCAAATTGCACCAAAATTACAAGAGAAAAATGGGAGAGAATGACAGAGAGTGGGGAGAGATTTTGGCATAATAGAGTTTTTGTGAAAAATTCATGTCAAAATTAAGAGAGAGGGCTTCCATTTATATGAGGGAGAGATGAGAGACCCCTCTAGGATGAGTTACAAGTGTCACCCATTCAAGAGAGAGAGAACAAGTCAAGGAGGGTGCACTTTTAGGGTTTTGGTAGTGAGTTAGGGTTTGAGGGGTGAGGTGTGAAGGGGAAAAAATAATTTCCTCTTGTTAAAACATGAGATTAGACTATAGTAAGGACACACTTAAGGTTTTAGGCACTTTTTCACTTTAATTGTTACTTTTCCCTAAGTCCATGAAGAAGGGGGGCACACTTTTCACTAGGGAGAGTCACTTTTGGTTGTTGACTTGGCATCGGAGGGAATTATAAGTGGATTTTCACTCTTCCATCTTAGGAAATACATTAGAAATCATTTCCCCACTCTCTCTCATGACTTTAGACAATTTTACAATTTTTTGGCTTTTTACCTTAGCGAATTATTTACTGACTTTTTACTGACTTGGACTCCTCATGGACAATGACTTAGAAAAACTTGTCCAATTGAGTTGAAACTTGGTCCAAGGGTGTCGGGGGTCATAAGCCATTTTTTTTTGTACTCACGCACCTATACAAAATCCATAAGAACCAATGTTTTACACTTTTCATAAAAAATAATTAAAATTTCTGACTTATGAAAAATTTCAATTATTAAAAAATCCTATCAAAACCTATCGGAATTCCACAAGACTCTAGGATATGTCTAGCTTGATAATTTACAACATATTTATACCTTATCCACCCACTAGGTTTGATCATTAGAACACAATTCACCACTTTCGAGGATTATTGGGTGAAAAGCTCAAGAGTAATTAAAATTGTTGAAAAACAAGATTAATTACCTGAGGAAAAAAAAAACACTCGATGAAAGGACTTACCTAATGATAAATTCCTAGGTAACTAAATAAAACTTGACGCATTCTAACATATTAGAAAATTATCCCATGCCTGGGAGCGAACATTCCATGGACACAGAAAGAAGTGTTGGGGGGAGAAATTCCCTGTTGAGCCATAAGTCTTCAAACTTGTCATACCACCAGGTACATATCTTCCTTATACATGATGTTGACACCTAGTTGAAATAGGTGGTCAACATCTGGTTCCACATGGGTACATTTTCTCTATCTTCGGGAAGGAGAGCATGTGAGAACCTCAGAATCTGCAAAACAAAGTTCTCACCAATAACCAACATAAGTACATGTGTGATAGGAATAAATAATAATCAAATAAATGAAATGATATTGCCAATAATCAAATAAATGAAATGACTATATAATGAACTATATAAATAAATGAAATAATGACAAAATTGAAATAATCAAAAGGATAAAGGTTAAATATATGTTACAAAGAGTGACCCTTTAGACATTGTTATCACCCTGTAATTTCCCAGGCTGAGGAGGAAGTCAGCAGGGGTAACCACAAAACCACTTCGAGTCAAGGATCTAGCCCTCCAAGACTCAGAGAGGGATCTCTCTGTCATATTTAGATTTGTTTGAGTATGGGTCTTAGGCTAGCTATGCAGAATAGGATTTGTTTTTAGAGTTTTTGGTTGAGACCACAAAAAAGGGCCATTGGGCAAAATGGAGTCAAGAGGTTACGACGATAGATGAATGAATAACTAAGAAAAAATGTAACCGGGAAGGGTAATCATGTCAGTGGATCCTTTGAGCTTATAAAATGGGAAAAGAAGAATAGATTGAAATTCATTTCAAATGCAGAGCATAGCTTATCTAAATTCTACATTTCAAACTTGGAAGAAAACATAATAATATTGCTTCGATCTAGCATAGGGTGTTAAGAACAAATCCTGCACATTATCTTCTCATAGACAATATAGAAAGAAAAAGCATGTGAAACAAGAAAGTGACAAGTTACATCAGGGAAAAACTTCACCACTTAAACAGGACACAAGAATCTGGAAATATAATGCCTTTGTATTCATTCATAAAAGTCACTTACAAATTTTGAAACATTTCTACAGTGGATGGGGACATTCCCATGCCATCATTCCCTATTAGTCTAACCCTTTTGACTATGGACTCTATGGGCTTATATAATATTCATAAAGTAGTTTCAGATCCTCAAAACATGGATCTGAAAATTACAATTGTTTATAAAATCTATCCTATTACAAAATTCTAGGAGGTGGATCCTATTCATAAGTGATTTAACACTATAGTCTTCGACATATGTATAGCCTTGTTGGATGATGATATAATTTCTTGAAATCTTTTGCTGACACCTGATCCATGAATCAATTATATTCAACCAAAATAGAATCATATTTGAACCTTTTTCCTTTGTATTTTCCTTAAAATATAAAAATATGTTCCTTCTCATCTATTTAGGAGATGGGATGCATCTGAAAATATCCTCGAGTGCTCTTGCGGAAGATAGATCTGATCTAGGAGAACATATTTTTTTTTTGTCCATCTTTGCACTTTCAGCAGCTAACATGTATAGAACAGAGACGATTTAGCTGTCGAAAGTCAGGGGATTCGGCAGATAACAACACCTCTGTGGACCAAAATTAGCTGATGAAAATCCTTAGCTTTCAAAAAGTTGTTCAAAATTGCAAAACTTGATTCCTTTACTCTATCTAAATCTTAGGATTCGTTGTTTAAGTCCATAGCAACTTTAGCCAAAGCTTCTAGACCAAGGTGAGCTCTTGGTTTTGGTTTTCTATATGCTAGCTTAAACCTCAAGAGTTTGATCATTTGGTAAAGTTTCTGTTTTTTCTTAGACAATCTTTTATTCTTCCTTTTCAGAGCTACATGCATCAGAGCTAACCTTTTAAATGAGTCTCTTACCTCATCAGATGTTATTTTCATAGCCTTATTCTTAGATTTGATGACTCTTTCTAATAGCCTAAGCTCTTTCACTTCCTCTTTCAGCTTTTGAATCTTGGATGTTCTACTGATCTTCATTTTTGTTGATGTCTCAGGTACCTCAAAGGTTGGAGTTTCAACTTCAGTTTCCTCTATCTCCTCTATGAGTGGTTCAGACTCAGAATCTGATTATGGAAAATTCAAGATGTTTTTAGTAACAACACTGCTCTGGCCCTCTATTCCCTGATCAAAATCAAGCTTATTTTCTGCCTTCCTAGACCTGGGTAAAGGGGTTGGTTGTTCTATCTAAACTGGTGACAGAGCCCTTCTCTTTCTCTTACTGCTTTTTGGTGTAGATGACATCTTGGTAGGTGTCTTCTTACCCTTAGGATGGATCTCTTGCTCAAATTCTCCCCAAAATAAGAGATAATCCCATGTCTTCTATCTTCTCTGGAGTTCCTCCATCACTATAAGCTTAATAACACCATGATGGAACAATCTACTATTCGCTTTCTCAGGTTTATCTTGGACTTTTTGTTCCATCTTGGTGAGGCTCTTATGAATATAATGAGGCAAATTCAGAAGGTTTCTGCCTATGAAATGATTGATAAGCTTGAAATGGTAAAACATGACTCTGCCATACCTCCCTTCACAAGTTATGTACACCCGAATAACCTTCAATAATTTCTTCCATTTGTCTTCCAAGTAATTCCTGGGAACGTCCTTTTGCCAAATAATGCTCTGGAATTATGGCTTAAAGAAAGATCTAAATTTAATGTCTTCAATGGCAGTGGTCTTGAACCATCTCTCACCCTCTCCAGGCATCTTAGTTGTTGTAGCAACACTTGCCTCATCTATCTGCATTTCCAGAGGACCCAATTGCACATTGGCTCCATCAAAAATTTTGGCAAAGGCCTCTACAATTCCCTAATGATACCCTTGTAATTTCTTACAAAACCTGTAGCATCCTGCATCCTTTGAAATTTGAAAAATCTCTGGATGATATTATAGATAGGAAATATCTTGCAGCTCCCTCTGGAGAAATGCTCCTCCAGTAGTCATCTGCAAAAAACCTGTTAATATCTTGAAAATAATGAAATCTGGGTTGATGGATGGGATACCAACGCTAGGAAAAAGGAGAGAGGTAAAACGGATGAGGGAAAATCGTGAGACCAACAAATTTGTGGATGGATGAGATTTTAAAACAAACACTCAACAAATAAGGAACCTTAGATCATGATGTTTATTTAAAACCGACTAAGACAAACCTCCATGTGATTTGTTGCACGAAATGGTGATGGCGAATGAAATCATGATGGGGTTTTCGAATTGATATCTTAGGGTTTAATGATTTTTTTTAAAACCTCAATTAGAATCATAATGAATCGCCCAGATCATGACAAATGATCCTCATAGACGATTTCGACAACATTTAAGATCATCATGACTTGTGTAATGATGGCAGTTTGAGAGCCCGATGGGACAGTATAACCGTTAGCAAAATCTGCACTTTCAGAAGCTAACTTAGATTTGCGCCTACCTTTTAGCTGCCAAAACTGGGAACTTTTTGTAGCTTACAACACATAAAAATTTGACCCTTAGCTGCCGAAAGCTATTTCTTTGACCTTTATATTCAAAAGTTTCAAAAAATCTCTTGCCAACTTTGGATATACCTGGACACCTCTTTGAAATATAATATACACCACTAGACCATTATTCTTGAGCTTATTATCATGAAGACATTCTCAGAATGATCAGAGAAAAATTTCCAAATAGGTAACTGGGGACCAGATGACTATATCATAGGACCCTAACAGACACCAAATGATTCCATTGAAGATCATTTTAAGGTGGATCCTTTTCACTGGAATATATAAATTTATGTCGTCCAACTGGATGAGATGAGTTGTCAGAAGACTTATACACTTTACCTTGTTTTTTTTGGTTCTGATGTGAACTCTTTTTCTTAGTACTCAAGCACTTGATAGAATCTTCCTTGAACCCTTTTTGATGAAGTTGCATTAGTGCCAAGTGAAAAGATTTAAAATCTATCAACTTTAACCCTTATTTGAAAGGCTTGGCATAATCTTCCATAAGGATGATATGCTGACTATTATTATCATCAATCACTTCCTTATTATCCCTACAATCATCTACCAGGTTTGTTGCACTTTTTTTATTTTTTATTTTTATTTTTTTTATATGCTCGTCTTGTTTGTTGAATACATCATCTTCATCAAAATAAATGTCCCCAATTTCTAATACATATGGACCAGATGGCCCAAAAATCCTGTCCAACTATTCCTGATGTCTGACTGATTCATCTGAATTTCGGTGAATTGATGTTGATGATGCATTCCCAAATGAAAAATTCAACTTTGTTCCTAATTCTGAAGAATTCACATCAATATCCCTTTCACTTGAAGCTTCTTCAAGAAAATGATGATCAAAAGAATCCATGGTATCCCCAAATATTAAAAACACTTTGGAATTCATCCTTAAGTTTCTCCTTGACTGATGCTAGAGAATTAGATGGTATCTCATAACATCCCATCTCTAATTCATGATATACGAAATCATTTATGGGTTTCTTAGGATCTTCAACATTGTATTTTCTTTCCAATTCTCTGTTTAGTCTAAACATGGCCCCATCTGGAGTGGGAATGGTGGCATAAGTTAAATCCATTTGTATACTACCCCCCAAATCTACAGTTGTTTTCCTCAAGAGAAACATACCCCAAGCATCAAGCACATCAATCACCACTATGTCCATTTCTATTTGACTATCAAGGAAGGCATCCAAATGTACTTGTAATCCCTTTATCAAACCATGCACTTCAATTGTTTTACTATCCATGGAACAAATGTTATGATAAGGCCTTGAAATCCTTAAATTTAACTGTTCAATTACTTTCTTAGTCATAAAATTTGAACTTGCTCCAGAATCAAGCATGCAATAGTGAATGAGATAATCATTCATAAGTGGAGAAAGAAAAAACGGTTGATTCTTTTCATTTCCCCTATCCCAATTTTTGAAAATCACAGGTGCATCTTGGTAAGCTACAACCTATGGCTTGTCACCATTATATTTAGGAGGATGTTCTATAGATTTGAACAATTTCCCCTTTTGAGATGAAATCTTCATAATTTATGCCACAGGGACCAACATTTTTTCATTATTCAACCATCCTCCTAAGTCAATATTTAATTTTGAATTTGTAGGAACAATTGATTTAGGAAGGGGAGGAGGTGTCTTAGGAACACTTGCTTGTGGCCTATCTTGATTTTTGGTCCCATCTCTTTGATAAGTGAAACCTATATATCTAGTCATTTCTGACACTTGCTTGGGAGTAGGCTTAGTGTGACGTCCCTGACCCTCAAAACCTCTGCCGAACAATGCTACCTAAACAACTGTATCCTTAATTTTTCTACTCTGATACCATATATATTTATATACATATCTAATGCAATTTTTAACCAGACATAAACATTATGTTCATACATATATAAATACAGAAACAACGATAACACATACCAATTAATAGTTGATTTACATTCTACTATCACACAAAATAATGCAGAAATAATAGTAAAGCATGCACGCAATAATCACAGGAAAAACACATAAACATAATAGCATATATATAAATACAAATCATACAGATAACAAATAATTGGGTACTTATATTTTAATAGAGGACCACCAACTGCGTGCAGACCTTCCATGAAACTCCTATCCTTAGACCACGCTGCTCATCATGCTCAACAATGGGTCACCCCTAATATAGGACTAAAATACATTGAGCAAGGGATTCCTAGGCTTGGCAAGGACAACATGAAAGTCACACAGATCAATAGGAATAATTTTCTCCCAGTATCCACTTATACCCACAGCCCACAGACCCTCATTCCCCAAACACCTGTCCCACCCCGAGAGTGTACACCTTTGTTGGCAACAGGCCGAAGTGGAAAGAAGGATGATCACGGGGAAAGAAAGTGTGCAGAAACTGAAGTAACAACTGGAAGGTAACACAACACGTGCACATGCAAGAAAGCATGCACAAGGAAAGCGACAACTAGAGGAAGAACAACACGCGTGCATGGGAAAAAGACCTAATGTCAATAGGGTTAGGGTTTTGGAAAATACATTGTAAATGGTTGAAGATCTTGATATATATAAATATAGATACATAGGTATCACATAGAGGTTGGCCTGTTGTACAAATTCAGTTTGTGTAGGCGTTTGACTATTTGTATCGGAGAGACTTTTGTATTAGTTGGGTTTTTGTATTATTCCATCACAGAGAGGTATGAGTTGATGTGTTATGTAATACGATTATGAACTATTTTTCACATTGTTGAGATAAGAATAGAGGATAGGAGGAAGATCTGAGGATTAGATCGCAGGTTGAGGAGCCTGGTGCAATCTAGTTCACCTTATATAGATTTTACCCATTTTGAGGAGAATTGTAAGAGCGCGACACTGGAGATGCAAAACTACCATAATAAAAGAGCCAAGAGCCAAATCTTTGTGGATGTATCCCAGGAGGGGGTGAACCATGGTAATATCTGTGTAATGTGATGAATGCATGTATATCTCTGTTTTCTTTCAGTAGTTAAATATTATGCGTAATGAATGAGTTAATACATTGTTATGGAATACAATTATGTTATTTGGGAAATGAATTGTGAAATGTAAATGTGCACCCATGAAGAATAAGTAGATTTCACTCACAATTCATAGCACATGGATCTGATTAATAAACCCCTATCTCATACTCAATCCTAGGTTGTAAACGCCTGAGTCTTACAACCACCCATTTAAAGCTATCTTGGGTGAGACTGCACAGTGCATTCTATGTACTGTGTTTCCTTTTGGTTTACCAAGGGGGACGGTAGTTTTAGAGGCTTTGTTGGAACCCGAAAGACATGAACCTTGGGTCAATAAATCAGTTGGTTAAGAAAGGCGAATAAGTAATGGACAAACCAACAAATGGTTCTATTGTTGTGTTAATATGAACGAGACAAGATTGAGTAGATGAGATAGATTAAGCGAGAAAAGAACGAGGTAAGGAAGAGATAAATGATCCACTAGAAGGGAATGTTGATACCTTGGAACCCCACAAAAGTATAAATCGAAGGCTAGTTGAGAACCAAAGAGCTAGAGTTTGCACAGAAAGACAATAGAAACCCTAGAATCACACCTCCTAAATATCTGGATAAATACATATTTATTGATTCTATGATTTTTCGCATCTACTACAAGAGTGGATACTGAGGTTGAAGGATAACCACATGAAGAAATGGGTTCAACAGCTAGATTGGACCCCAGTACAGATTTAGCAGTTACAACAGGTGAACAACAAATTCACCTGCGCAGTAGAATTTTGGCTTGACAGTATTGTGGTAGGCTTCATCACAGAGTTTGTAGTTGACACAGCGAAGTCATAGAGTGTAACAAAGAAAGAATTTCTACGTGGGCCCTGTTATCGCACAGTTTGTAGGAAAGGTTAAAAGGGCTTGAGTCAAGGGTAGAAACCGGCGTAACAGGAGCTTCCCCACCCACTGTCACCTCGATGGGGGGATCTTTCTATTTAGGAGGGCTAGTCCAAGGGAGACATCCCTAAAGTAATCTAGGTTTAAGAAGGGCTAAGGATAATGGATCAAGACAATAGATTTCCTTCCACAGATTACAGCCAAGTATGAGATAGTCAAGAAAGGTCTTCCACTGATGATGCACCTGTTTGTGAGACAAGACAAAGAAAACTAGAAATGTGCTTGCAGTGGGTTAGTACTTCATAAAATCAATGATTATCTTTCCAATACATATGTATATATGAGCAAACGATTAATGCTATTATTGACGAAGTCAATGATGGCTAAACAAAGCAAAGATTTATATTACTTCTTCAATAAAGCATACAGGACAAATCAACATTCAACGTTCACAATTAAAGCCTTATGTTATATCATTAACGCAATAAATATCATCTCATATATAAATTTGTTGCGTCACCTATATTGTTGCTGCAATAGGTATGATGTCAGCCTTAGTCAAAGGTCAAAATGATGACAAAGAGCAAAAACGTTTTGTCAAATCAGCTTATAGATGCAATAAATAACTCAATGTCAACCAAAATAGATGAATAAAGTCACAACGTTGCAGGTATGAACAAGATATCTAAACATGTGACGTCATCTATATAAACTTTGTTGTTCTGCAGGTTAGCTGGCCAAGGAGTGACGTTTTGACAAATTCAACTAGCAAAAAGACAATTCAACTCCACGGCTACGAAGGGATAACAAGGCCGCACCTTTCTATCCAAGCAAAAGTTCATTTATGGCCAAACGTTATCAACTTTAGGTTAGTATCAAACTAGCTAGGGTTAGATGCTAGGTTAGTAGGGTTGCAAATTTAAAGAGTAGTTTGAGAGAAGTTAGGACATAACAAGCTCAAGCAAGGGTTTCTAGACTAGTGCCTTGGGTTAATGGAGT
>JASDQU010260988.1:0-15641 GCA_032191745.1 Picea mariana
TAACCCTGGACGATGAAAAGCCAATAGTTTTGTGGACCTCGTTTTGGGTAGTTTGGTGTATCAACTTCCCCGGGGCATAACTTTGGTATAAGATCTTTCTTTGGGGCACACGATAGCTTGTTGGAAAGGTATCAATGAGGAGATTTATTTTGGGGGCTCAATCAGAGCCTTTGGCTATCATTTAGGTGCTCGATCATGAAAGAACGCTTTTTAGGCACTCAAAATGGCCTCGAAAGTTTAGGAACCGAAAAATTACTAAAAATAGTAAGTCATTAGAAAACAGTTTTGATCCATTTAGAATAGGTGGATGGCTACTGATATCCACCTGGATCAGTCTACTGACTTTTTAAACTATGAAGAAGAATATCCTTTCTTGAGGACTTCAATTTGTTTCTCATACATTTCCATCTAATCCCTCATTTGTACCATTTGTTTTACTAGTTGATCCTTTTCTTTCTTTATTACCTATAACTATATAGTATGAACATGGTCAAATACAATAATGTTGAGATTTTTCTTCAATGCCTGGATTCCTGTGTCTTTTGTCTTTACAAGAGCTTGTACTGATGTTGCATCTTGTGGATTTTCTCCCAGATCAATTACCCATTGTTCAATCTCTTCCACTCTCATATTCTTAGTCTTGTTGGCTAGCTTCTCTTTCTTTAGATGATTCCCGATCTTCTCATTTATAGTTTGTATCTTCTTTATCCCACCGGAAGCTATAATCACATATTTGTTCAACATTTCTCTAATCTGTTTGTGCAAGTCCATTTTATCAACTGGATGAATTGAATTTAGATGAATGGAGATATTGGTGACCTTATGTTGATCTTTTGATTCTGACACTGCTATATTTAATTTACCCTTTTCATAATCCATAGCAAACAATAATATTGTTTGAGATTCCCTCTAGTCAAAGTTTTTTGGGAGAATATTTTGTTTAATCTTTACACCTTGCTTCTTTATTGTCATAAATTGATGAACATGGTCTACTTTCTTTGGTTGATATGAATCCAATGATTCCTTTCCACCTTGACTTTCTGAGACTTGAGGATTTGTTGATGATGAAACCTCTATAACCACTGCAAGTTCTTTTATTAATGTGTCTGACTCATCTTGTGATCTTTGATCTTCATTCTCCTCTCATTCTTCCATTTTCTACCTTTTAGTTGCTTTCTCTTCCTCAGTCTTTGATATTTTCTGATCCAATCCTAACCGTTCCTTTTGTATGTTTTCTTAAATTGTTGAGGAGTCTCTGTTACCATTGAATTTGATGGTTGATCTGGATCTTTTTCCTGGAACTGCAAAATTCTCTGCACATCCTCCCAACTGTCTTGGTTAGCCATCAACTCCAACTGTGACTTTTGTTGATGTTGATAAAAATTTAATCCACTTCCATTTTTTTTATGAGATGATAGAATGAGGATCATATATCCATATCTCACCTTGATGGAATCCCATGTCATGAAGTATCTTTTCTACCTCTTGCAAAGTTTTTTTGGTGTTGAAAATAAAAGTCTACTTCCTTTTTTAATTTAAAGCTTGCTTTATAATTCCTTGAGACAAAATGATCATAATAAAAAATAAGCCTTTGTCTTATGAATTCCAAAGTAAAAATTCTAGGTGTCAAGAACTGTTGGCGCAGGTCAATTTTGGGTAAAAGAAAAGAATTTTTGAAGGGATTAGAGCAGCGTTGGGAAACAGGGGAGCATCCCAGAAAAAGAGGAAAAACAACACCAGGAATAAGGGAAAACCCACGCCGAGAAAAGCAGTTAGAAAGTGGACAAACTGTTACGGAGCTGTTGAAAAGTGGACAAGCAACGACTTGGAGCAACTGTTGGATCGAGGACCAACCGAGATGAAGTCAAGGAAGAAGTGGAAAAACCTAATCCTTTTAGGGTTAGGGTTTTTGTAAGGGCTTTGTCTCATTTTTGTAGAAATAGAATGTATTAGGACTGTAGAAAGGGGATAAGGGAGAGCAATCAACACTTTGTAGTTGGTTCAACTATCAATTTTTTAGGGTTTTTAGTGTGAGTGAGAACTATGGTGATCTATGGAGATTAGATGTAATGATGGAAGGAATGTATAATGTGAAACACTACATTTTTGCATGAAAGATGAATAAAGATCCAAAGCGACAAATCTTTGTGGACGTAGCCCCAGGGAGGGGGTGAACCATGGTATATCCGTGTTTTATGCGACTGTATGCAGTGTGTTAAGTTTTCATTTACTTGAATGATTTTTTATGATGAATATGTTATATGATAAAGGATTAAACACTACACATTAGGCGTAATTTAAGGGAATATGCAGAACGACACTATATAAATGAATGCTTTAGCTTAGATCATAGTCTAGTGTTACATTAGATAAATGCTTGTCATGGAACATATGTGGTTATAATGGTTAATGAATCCCTATCCGAACATTGGTGACAGTGGTTTGGAGTAAAATATAACGAGGGTTTGGAGGTTGATAATAAGTAGGTTAGATGCCTCGAAGAGATACACATCCCATCCCAGGGTTGCAGACATCTGAGTCCTGCGACCACCCATAGAAGCCATTTCGGGTGAGACTGCACAATGCACCTTGTGCACTATGTTGCCTTCTGGTATCTAGAAGGGCTGATGGTAGAAAGGTTTGTTGGTAGTATTAAAGTGAGAACTTGGGTCAACCCAAAGTAAACCCAACAATGGTTCCGTTGTTGGTTACAACTCAAAATATTAGATCAGGAGGGATATATCATGAAGTATAGAACGAGATATTAAGAAAGGGAATGTTTGTAGGTTGGAATCCCATGAAATAATAAATTGAAAGATGGATGGAAGTTTAGGAACTAGATTTTTCCCACAAAGATAACAAAAGCACTAGGTTTAAACCAAGACAATATTTGGAGAGATACGTATTCAATGAAATACATGAGAGTTTATTTAATGAGTTTCCCATGCTATTACAGGATTGGATAACATGGTTAAAATATACCCATCCGAAAAATAGGGTTAGATCAATAGAGTGGACAGAAGAAAGTGTCGGTCAGTTAAAAAGGGTGAATAACAAATTCACGTGGGCAGTCGATTTTTGGCTAGACAACATTGTAGTGGGTATATCACTAAGTTTGTAGTAGATACATTGAAATATTACAGTGTAGCAGAGAAATATTTTCTTAAGGGTCCAAGGGGAAGGTACATCAGGTCGTTGTACACTTCAATCAAGAGATTATTGCATGATAAAGGGGTATTAACCATGGAATCAGATAACTAAACTACCCTGTGTACATGGGGGAGTTAGGGGAAACCTGAGGAAGTTATGAGATGGAGGGGGAAAGAGATAGAGAAGAGAGCAGTAAAGATTCCATTATGATGGATCAAGAGGAGATCTAGGAAATTATGTAGAAGACAGGAACGATGCGCAGTGGCAGACCCTACCAATGCAAGCTTAACAAGAATAAAATAACAGTAGCCGAGAGGGAAGGATTAGAGAGTGATGAAGAAGAGGTATAGGATCTCCTTGTTGTGGATAACATTGAATAAATATCATGTGCCACATATGAAAGAAAGACTAGAGGAGTGGGATCCAATGAGGAATAAAAAACCCCTGTCCAGATCCAAATCAGAGTAGAACCTACAACCCCATGTATGACTAACGCATCAACAAAGAAACATTTGTTTAGAAAACCAGTGAACGACGGTCAGGGGAATCTAGGAGATCATAATATAAGGGAGGGTACAAGTGGAAGTACCAGTAGCAACACTAGTGGGAACTCATTTAATTAACAATACAATTAGATCTATGAAAAAATAATTTGAGATACATCATCAGAAGAGAACACCTTACCATCCCCAGGAAAATGGTACAGTGGAAGTGTTTAATAAGATTATTGAGAATGCATTGACACAGATTTTCAATGTCAATAGGAATGATTGGGACTTGAAGGTATCAACAATATTATGGGCTTATAGGACTACATGAAAGAAGCTTACATGACATACACCATTCAGACTAGTGTATGGGAAAAAGGTAGTGGTCCCATTGGATTATTTAGTACCTAGTTTGTGCATTGCAATGATCACCAACATGACAGAAGAAGGTGTTGCACAGGAAAGATTAGATTAGTTGATGGAGATGGAAGAAGACATAATTTTAGCAGGCTTCCACTAGGAAGTACAAAAAGCAAAGGAAAAATCTTGGCATTATAGGAACATAAAGAAGAAAAGATTTAAAGAAGGAGATCTAATTCTCCTCTATGACAACAGGTATTTACAACACCCTGGGAAGTTTACTATGCATTGTTTAGGGCCTTATCAAGTAGAGTATATCATAAATGGAGGTGATGTGCAACTGAAATATCTTGCAGGGAAGAATCTCAGAGGAGTGGTGAATGGAAGTTGAATGAAACTGTATCAAGACAGTCGACCTAACAACCTGAGGTAAAAGCAGAAAAATGAGGTATGATTGTATATATTTTATATAGTAGATATTAGAAGAAAAAGAAAAAAATCCATAAAAACAAGAAATATAACAAAAAGACAAAAAGATAGGAGAATATTAGAGGTTTTCCTTTGATGTAATAGACTTGTTAGTATTAACAGTGCATCATAGAAAAACCAGTGTTGAAGACACTGCATGTAGGAAAATAGGCTACAGACACTGTGCATAAGAAAATAGGTGACAGACATTGTGCGCAGGAAAAGAGGTGACAAACACAAAAAAGTGGAGTGCACAGGAAAAGAGGTGACAAACACAAAAAAGCGGAACACGCAGGAAAAAGAGAAAAAGTGAAAATTATCAGTGTGAAACATCTGTCATTTCGCCGTCCCGATACAAAAGCCAGAAAAGGGGGGAAATGTGGTCATTTGTGATTTTTCGCTAAGGAGAAGAATGAAGAGAGAGACTTGGAGTGTGAGAAAGTGAGAATATAGAATTATGAGTGGATATCTGTGGTTAGCAGTCCAAAATTCAGTAGAATGTCACCGCCATGCATTGGAGCGTCGAGTACGGCCAACCGAAACATGCGAAGTAGCGCTCGGGTGACACAAACATGAACACAGAAGATGCCCACAGTCGTGGATGCGGAAGAAATTCACACTCCAAACTATGGGCCAACTACCATGCATGTGAAGGAGGAAAACATTCCATCACAGGAGGTCGGGCATCTAGAGGAGAACGCAAAAAGGACAGAATTTGATGCGTTTAGGGGAAAAGGGCCACAACAGGGCGAACAGGCCACAGAGTCCACGTAGCAAGGCCTAGAGCCAGAAATAGAGCATGAAATGGAGCAAGAGGCCATACCAGAGGTTTGGGTATCATCCCCATAAGGGAAAAAGAAGGTGCAAGCAGAGAGTAGTGTGCAAAGCATACAACACACACAAGCGGAATTGGAAATTCTAATGCCAAAAATTCCCAAGGAGGTGAAGGTCGATGACGAAATGGTGGGAGGAGTAGATGCCATTAGATATTCTGACCATGAAGTGACATGCATAGTAAAATTCCTAGACTTGGTTCCACAGAGCTACTTGGAGAGCAGGGGAGAAGGTCTGTCAGACGCACCACTGTTGGAGCCTGTGTAGTGAATTCTCGAGCTCTACAACACAGGGATTATGAAATTACTTGATATACCGCATTTTGGGCATGGTAAACACATCAATGGATGTGTAAAGACACTCCTAGAGAGGGTTGTTATAACCCTAAATTGCACTATCCCTGCTTACCTGGCATCAGGTCAACTCATTGCCCTTCATTGCCAAAGCCATGCTGAACAGACTCTTCAAAAAACATCCTAAATTAAGTAACTTGTACCCTAACCTATCACTGGGCGCGTTGGAACGCTGGCAGGCCTTATACTGCACGCATTGGAATGCTGACTGGCCCACTACAACCAGCGTTTACCTAAAAAAGCAAAAAATCAAGAAAGTTTCCAACGGAATGAGAAGCTTTGGGTCAGTTAACTGGAACTCCCAGCCATGCATGGACAAGAGTTCACCTAAAACCCTAGCTCCTTCTAGGAAGGGGTAGGGTTTTAGGCAAACTCTCAGCCATGCATGGCTGGGAGTTCCAGTTAACTGACCCAAAGCTTCTTGTTTCGTCGGAAACTTTCCTGATTTTTTGCTTTGTTAGGTAAACGCTGGCTGTAGTGGGCCAGCCAGCGTTCCAACGCATGCAGTATAAGGCCTGCCAGCATTCCAACGCACCCAGTGATAGGTTAGGGCGTGGGTTACTTAATTTAGGAGGTTTTTTGAAGAGTCTGTTCAGCATGGCTTTGGCAATGAAGGGCAATGAGTTGGCCTGATGCCAGGTAAGCAGGGATAGTGCAATTTAGGGTTATAACAGTAGCCCAGTTAGACGAATTTGAGATTAAGGATGTCATGTTAGATCTAAGATCCGATGTGAACATTCTACCTAAGAAGACCTGGGAAGCGTTAGGAAAACCTAGGCTGACATATTCCCCGATCCAGTTAAGAATGGCCAACCAATACTATATTTTCACCATAGGAAGATTGGAGAATGTGGAAATAGATGTTGCAAGAGTGAAGACAGTGGATGACTTTGAAGTGATTGAGATCATGGGGTCTTATCAGGATAATTGTTAAGTGCGAACACAAATCAATGCCCCTAGATTCACTACGAAACTAGAACAAAACAAGACAATACACTACTCTTTCCTTAATTTCAATTATCAAATGAGAAATGAATCTAGAACATACCTTTTAAATATCGAAGATCCGACTTCACCAATGCAATCCAAGCTCTGTCACAAGGCTTATGGAGAAATTTCTACAAATAAATACAAGCCAACGAAGACAATAATAATAGATTCCATTTGATATGAAACTATGTACATGATCAAGGAATCATGCAACATGGAAAAATGACATTCATATGGGAAATAAAAATATATATGTATTAAATAATGTGGAAGAAAGATACAACTAGATGCCTTGATGTTGTCAGGTTCCTTCCAACAGTTCCTTTCTTCCCACACACTTCTATTCCATGGATTCTGAGATCATAGATCAGATAGCTACTCACAATCTATCTTGACAAAGCAAAGTTCAAAGCCACTCTAACCAAGCTAAAAATCTCAAGCCAAATTTCCAATCTACAAAACTCAAACTCAAGCCAATATTTTTCAGGCTAAATTTCTCCATGAGAGCTCCTCTCCTTTTATAAGCTAAAGAGTATAAGGTGAGGAGGTTAGGATGATCCCACTAAATCATGAAAGAGAGTAAGATCCAAACCGTTCGGAGCCCACCTCACTAAAGAAGCTTCTCCTTCTAGAAGCATCGAGAAGATGTTTGTTTTTCCCACGTATAGGAATTTCCACACCGTAGCTATAATACAACTTGCGGAAACGTTGTAGGCTAGATTTAGTACAACCTATGGAAATCAGGCATCTCCACACCTTGGGTATAGAGCATCCTACGAAAATCCTCTTTAATAGGGTTTTTACAAAGGAAAATACAACTTCTTCTCTCAGTAAAAGTTCTTCTCCCTTCTTCTTCAGAAATTCAGGCCACTCACCCCTCGAAAGGCAACATATAGGTTTACACCATTAAAAATCATAGGGATGAAGAAAATAATGTGTAACAGAGATCCCCCCAAAGTATGAAGTTAGAAAAAAGTGATAACTGAAATACTTTGTCGAGTGTGTGTAGGGAACAAGGAACATGTCGTTCGGAAATCTGCCAACAAACAAGGAAATACAATACAATAATATATCGTCACTAAGGCAGGCGTTCCCATACTCATAATACAAATGAATCAAAGAATAAATACCGACATGAAAATATCCATGTCAAGTAAAACAGGTCATGGCCACTAAACATACATTGTGGATCCATGCCATTACGACTCAAATCTGAGCATAGCCACCAAAAATACATTGTGGATCTATGTGTTAAAGACTCAAATCTGAACATAGCCACCAAAAATACATTGTGGATCTATGTGTTAAAGACTCAAATTTGAACATATCCATGAGACATACACTGTGGATCTATGCAACAGTACAATCTGAATATACTCCAATGCAACCTGAATCTGTCAGAAAATATCCAAAGTCTCCATCTCCACCACTCTATAGTACGAATCTAAGCATGTGAATACATGTCCTGAAGTCAAACATGGTAGAAACCACTTGATTACCAATCATTAGTGAATATAGTTAACAAGTGTGAGGGAAATCACCATTAATGGTAATGACTCCCAAGGTACTCCAGTACAATCCAACGAATGTGAATCAATGAGCTGAAGTCGAAGACTCGACGAAATCTCCTGATCAGAGGTCAATAATGAAAACCCACTGTCAAAAGCGAGGAAACCTACCATTGAGGCATGCAATTTACAAGGTACCAATTAGTTTCTAAATCTAATTCCTGGATAATGAGTTGAAGTCGACAGGAAAAGACTCGTCACAGGAGGGCCTTAATGTATCCCCCATCAATGACACGAAATGGGTAACAAGATTTGAAGTAGATCAGAGTAACAAGTGATTTAAGACTGAATCAAGGATGGGTGATGCAATAGAAGGCTTAAGGATTGCATAAATGACCGGTGCAATAGAAGGATTTTCAGGTTGAACTTCTCTTTGAACATATTGACGACACGACAAAAACAATGACTCAACAATAGGGATCACAGACCAATTTGTAATCTTATAAAGGAGTATGATCAAGAGACAAGTGGATTTTCCCAACCTAGACACAAAGCAAGTGAAAGGATGTCATATTCAAAGGTAACTCTTCCATAGAATATAGGTTTAGCCACATTTCTTTCCCAATTTTTCCCCCACCATTTCTGGCGAGTACCTCTTTATTTTTACGCAAGCTTGAGAAGTATAACATATTCTTGTTGATGTAAGATCATCCTTCAGACGAGTCCCTCGGAGTATGTTTAACGAACCCTAAGAAGGAGTGGTTCGGTCCCATATGGGTATTTCGATGTTTGTTTAATGAGTCCAAGCAAAGAAAACTCAGGGGTTTTTCATGTTTAGAGAGTCTAAAAAAAATTTAAAGAGAACTCTGTTAGTTCCTTTTTCATAAAGTAGTTTGATGAGACCGAAAAAGAGATAAATTTCCTCTCAACAGACGTTTTCTTTAAATACTTTAACGAGCTTGAAAAGAACAAGGTCACTCGATAATATTTTCATGTTTAGAGAGTCCAAAAAGATCTTTGAGGGGACTCTAAGGGGTTCATTTTTCGTATAATCCTTACGAGTCCGAAAAAGTGATAAAAGTATACTCACTTACATTCTCATTGATTTATGAGTATGGGAAAGAACAAAGACTAAGCTCAGGATTGTTTTCATTTTTACACAAGATTAAAACAAAACAAACTATGCTTGGGATATATTTTCTTTTTTACACAAGCTTAAAACTAGCCAAAACTATGCTTGGACCTAGTTTCATTTTTACACAAGATTGAACCAGAGGAAACTATGCTTGAGGTAGGCGGTTTCATTTTTACACAAGATTGAACCAAAGTAAAAACTATGCTTGTGACTTCCCAATGCATGGTTGGTACTTAGCCCCCAGCTTAAGAAGCTAGTGGCTCAACTTCAACATGAAGTCCGGAGGCTAGAATAAAATGCTCCCCAAGCTTCGTTTCATCCAACTGTAAAGGAGAATGAAATGAAGCGTCAAACACTAGATGATGGAATTGACTCAAACATAGAGGGGGAACAATCTATTTCATTTTTTAATGAGCTTAACACATGAACAAGAACTATGCTTGAGAATCTAGGTTCAACCCCTAGAACTCTATTTCATTTTTTAACGAGCTTGACACAAAAACAAGAACTATGCTCATAACCTCCGTTTCATTTTTTAATGAGGCTTCCACAGAGATGTAAAAAGCAACCCTCGTAGGCTCGGTTTCATTTTTTAATGAGGTTTCTATAGAGATGTAGAGACTATCCTCAAAGTTGGTTTCATTTTTTAACGAGCTTGAAAGAAGAATACCATGCTCAAGGCTGGTTTCATTTTTTAATGAGCTTAAAATAAGAAAACCATGCTCAAGGCTGGTTTCATTTTTTAATGAGCTTAAAATCCTAAAACCATGCTCAAATCTCTTCTTGATCATGGCTTCCAAGAGGCCAATGCTCTGGAAGGATACCATGTCAAGGGACAAAACTCAGTTATGGCTTCCAAGAGATATTCACTGGATGGAAGAGACACACTCTGAAAGGACACCATGTCGAGGGTCACGATAGGGGTACAGAGATCAAGCTCTAAAGATCCTATCAAAGAGATCACCATGTCAACTTCTGAATCTAATTCATAAGAGATTGAGCTTATAGTGAGAGTCTCATCTTCATCGGCAGTTGAAGGCATGGAAGACAACGCCACATAATTAACATGTGGCATGGGCGATACCGTCTGCATATAAGAACCATTTAGGGAGGTAATACAGTCAGGACTGATGAGTGAAAGTTGATCAATAGTCACAATTCTTCCATCGTGAGGGAAAGACATCACACGAAAAAGAGTGGACATAATAACTTTCATGGTATAGACATAATCTTGCCCAAGGAGTAAAGAAAAATTCAAGGGGTCTTGGAGTACCATGACGTCAATAAAGACAGTTTTCCCTCCCAAAGTTACGAGAAACTGAGGAAGGGTCCTGTTATCTCCTCAAATAAATCAATTGAGTTTTTTTTCATTTTAGGTGATAGGATGTCTTTTAAAAATAATTTTTTAAAATTTTAAAAGCTCATTTCTCAAAGCTTTATGCATGTAATAAAGTTTTGTTTAGTTTTTATTTGATCTAATTCGAATCTCAGGTTTTGGTGGCTTAGGTGAACATTTCAATTGTTCATTAGCCATCAAAAGCCTTAGCTTTCAGTTGCTTAAACAAAGGAATTCAGGGCTCTTTTAGCCACTGAAACCGCAGAGGCGGGGAAAGAGTCAACACATACTTTCACACGTTTCAACCGTTGGTTTTGAAATTTTATAATTCCAATAAGTCGCCGAAAAGATAGAAGAATGAATCGTTCATGACCAGGAGATGATCTTTGTATGATATAAGAGAATATTTTCAGATTGTTGTATTATCAATCCATATTCTTACATACCCTCCATCGTTACAATTATCAACCATGATTGCTGCAAATCACAAATCGTTCTGTCGCATCCCTTGTAATCAGTGCCATGTTCTAAAGCTCGCCTTAATTTTCTCTTTTTTGTCACAGCTGAGCTAAATCTCCCTAAATCTATGCTTTATAACTCCTCCCCAAAATCCGTTCCTTCGATCACAGGTGTACAAAAGCATTGTGGAAAATGAAGAAAGGAGTGTCAACCCTGAGGAAAGATCTCGATTAAATCAGTTACTTGGAATCGCACCCAGAGGTATGTCAATTGTTCAGGGATGCAGGGTGTTATAAGTTTTGCAAAAAATTACAGATTTCTCATCAACAGGTGGCAAAGGCCTTTTCTCTTAATTTCAATGGAAAGAAAGCAATCATAGGTCTGGATGAATTCGAGATAGATGAATCCCTCATAGCCGAAGTGACAGTGCTTGCTAGGACTCGAGAAAAATGGTTTAAAACTACTGTCACTAAGAATGTTGAATTCAGGTATTATTTGAAACTAGAAAACAAGGGGTTTGATATGGAAGAAAGACATTCTTATGTCTTTCCTTGAAGAGAAATGGAAACAATTGCTAAAATCCATAATGGTTTATATAACTTGTGAAGGGCGATATAACAGAGTGATGATTTACCATTTTAAACTCATAAATCATTTGACTGGTATAAACCCACTCAATCTGCCCAATTTTCTCCATAGAATCTTATCCAAAATGCCTCATCAAGTCAAGGCCAATCCCAATAAAGTTGTAGGTAGATTATCCCACCACAGTCTGTTTAAACTTTTGGTTTGTGAGCTGTTGCAAAGAAGAGGCAAAGAGTGGAATTACTTCTTGTTCTGGAATGATTTCTAGACTGAGGTACATCCAAAGGGTAAAAGGATTCCTCATTCCAAGAAGTCTTCTACTCCTATAAGTGGAAAGAGGAGGAGGAGAGATATCTCTCAAGCTCCAGTTAATCAACCCTCTCCTTCCTCTAATCTTAATAAAACTAAGAAGAAATTGAATTTCAACAGTGAAAAAGAAAAGGCCAAAGAGTCCCCAGTGAACAAAATCATTCTTAATCCTCCTTACATAGACTCGGAGGATGAAGAGCACCAGATTGAAACAGGGAACGAGGATTCAGTTGCCACAGGGCATGAAAATTCTTTTTTTGTAGATATATACACAACAAGTTATGAAGACCTTCCATCACCTACACCTCAAGAAGAACAAGAACCACAAATTGCAGATGGCTCATCTAGAAAACGAGTGAAGCGGAGTAAATCAAAGGAAATCAAGAAGATTAAGAAGAAGTTAGCCGAGAAAGAAGTGCTAGAAAGGGTAATCAAAACCAGGTATGAAACCCTGTCGAAGAACTTTGCAGAAAGAAACTCATCCTTGGAAAGATTAGCTCATGAAATCATAAAGGAAAAGAAAAAGAAGGACAATATTGTAAAAGACTACAACGACTTATGGAGAGTAGGTCAGGGCTTGAAGAAAAAGGTCAGGGCTTTGAGGAAACAAACTATGTCTTCAAAACACCAGGCTCAGACACATGCTACTCTTGAAACCCTAGCAGAGGTGGTAGTTCAGTGCAATGAACTAGAGGCAGACAGTAAACCTACAATCTTTGAGCAAGATGCAGAAGCCTTAAAATATTAGACCTAAGGCGTTTTTGAGCTAAGACAAAAGGTATTTTTGAAATTTTGATAATTTCACTAGTCTTAGGTTTCGGTGGCTTAGGTGAACATATCGATTGTTCATTATCCACTGAAAGAAGAGCTTTCGGTAGCCAATTGGTTTGAATTATGTCTACTCTAGCTACCGAAAGCACTGATAAGGTAGAACATTAATATTTTTACATAGGTCCAAGTTTTCCTTGTCCAAAAGCCTCAGAAATGGTTCCAATCGATGGAAAATAATTAATGACATCCTTATCAAGAGTTTGTTTTGGTTTTGGAGATGCTTTACAAGACAGAAAGGTAAAAAACAGTTAGCTATTTTCAAGGATATAAAGTTGTTTGACTGTCAACAGGTGTCATGTTTGGACACAAGATCCAAGATTGATGATAGACAAAGTTTGGACACATTTTCGGTTGTAATCATCTATCTGGCGACTCCATTGGAATGAAGTGGCTCTGAGAAGGGCTCATACCAGAGAAAATCAAGAAATACCACTGGAAACACCAGTTCCAGATCCTGAGAAGATCATCAGAAGTGGAAAAGCATTGCAAAGACAAACTTCTGGATCTACAAGAGCATCTAAACCAAGTATTTCAAGAAACACTTCTTTTGTATCTAGAGAACCTCTTGTCGAATCCCCTTCTGCTGAAACTTTTAGTTCTCAGAAAATTGAAATTGTGTCAGAAATCTTGAAGGGTGATGAGCCTTCAATTTCCTCTGATGTTATAGATTCTATTTCTGAGCATGTTGCTATATCCAACTTAGGAGAAGAAGCTGTAGAATCCACCCAAGAAGAGGACTCTTCTTCTTCCTTGAATTCTTCACAAACTAAGCCTATAAAAAGTTTTTTCCATACTCATACCAATGTGCCCATTCTTGAATATATTTTACAAGATATTTCCTCTAACGGTGAAGAATACTTGGCCTCGTTGCTTGGTCAGTTTTACAGAGCTTCTTATTTTCCACCTTATTCAGGAAACACATTCCAGGGTAGTCATCCTACCAGTGCTTCCCCTTCATTCCTCAGTGAAGTAAGACCACCATTTTCCATAGTCCCACCTATCCCATCTTAGCCATCATCTACAGAAACTTCTTCCTCTGCATCAATGCCCATGATTGCCATGGCTGGCCCTTTGACAAAAATGGAACAAATATTAACCAATAGGTATGCCCCTCTTGTGTTGCCCAATCCCTTATCAACCATGCCAACAGGAGATTATCAAAAATATATGCCAAAGTTTACTGGATCTGGGGATTATACTGCTGGAGAACATATAGAAGCTTTTTATGCTTATGCTGAGAATATTAACATTTTAGAGGAAGATGTTTGGACCCAAATTTTTGTGCAGAGCTTGGATGGTCAAGCTAGGAAGTGGTTCAAGGATGCAAGATACCAGATATAATAAATATGCAAAATAGAAATAAAATGCTAGAAATGGCAGAATAATAGTAATATAACCAACATAATCTCCACAATAATGCAAAAATAATATGAGAACAACAACTGAAATAACACTTTGATTCAGAAAGCAACGTTCACAGGCCTCTTTGAGGGGGCAACCTCCAATTGAGCAACGCTCTATTACAATAATCTCCAAGATAGGGTTTTCATACCCTTGACCCTTATTTATACTAAATATGTTTATTAAGAGAAGCATCTAGAGGAAGATCCTTCTAGAAGTGAAAGCTTCTATTAGGTCTTCTTACATCTGCCTTATTCTATTTTATTGAAAGGCCTTATTAATATTGACCTTTATTACATCCGAATACATTGATCTACCTATGTGAGGGTTAGGACCTTAACATGTCCGCCCCCTTAAAAACAACCTTGTCCTCAAGGCTTGAGATGTGGAAACTGCTGCAGAATGGTAGCTGATTCCCAAGTGGCATCTGCTGGAGTCATATCTTTCCACTGTATTAGCACTTTCTTGATGGTTCTCTGACGCAGGTGAAGCTGACACTGGTCCAAAACTACTTCAGGTTGTAGCCAAATGGATCCTTCTTCAGCTAACTCTGGAAGGTTGGTTTGAATTCGGCACCTGGTTCCAATCACCTTCTTCAAGCATGAAACATGAAAAACAGGATGCTGACTGGGTAGAGCTAATTGATATGCAACTTGTCCCACACGCTTGAGAACAGTGTAAGGACCATAAAATTTGGGCTCTAGCTTCTGACAATGCTCGGCCTTGAGGGAAGTTTGCTTATATGGTTGCAGTCGTAGAAACACCTGATCCCCTTCTACAAATTGACGTTTAGAGCGACCTTGGTCTTCTTGTTGCTTCATGTGATTATGTGCCATGACCAAGTTCTCTTTAAGGGTACGAATAATATCCTCTCAGATTGTAAGTGTTTGATCAACCACCTGGACCTTCGAGGTACCCAGTAAGTATGAGAGAACTAAAGGGGGCTTCTGTCCATATACTGCTTCAAAAGGAGTCATGCGAGTGGCTATATGGTATGTAGTGTTGTACCACCATTCGGCTAGGGGTAACCATTGAGCCCACTGGTGTTGTTTTTTAGAGGCAAAGCACCTCAGATATGTTTCCAAACACTTGTTGAAAACTTCTTTTTGACCATCCATCTGGGGATGATAAGCTGAGCTGAGATGCAATTGTGTGCCTTGTAGCTTAAACAGTTCTTGCCAAAAATTGCTTGTGAAGGTTGGGTCACGATCAGAAACAATAGAGTGCGGCATGCCATGAAGCTTGAAGACCTAGTCCATGAAAATTTGAGCCACCATGGATGTAGTAAATGGGTGATGAAGAGTGCAAAAATGAGCATACTTGGAAAGAAAATCCACCATCACCATTATGACTGATTTATTCCCCGATTTGGGTAAGCCTGTAATAAAGTCCATAGAGATATCCTTCCAAATAGCAGGGGGTTCGGAAGCTGTT
>JASDQU010260989.1:0-14178 GCA_032191745.1 Picea mariana
AGTTCCCTTTTTGGGTGGCATGTTGACCAAGTATCACTTTTGAACCTTGATTTTGTGGTGGTTCTGCTAGACAATATCTCTTCTGTTGTATCTCCCAATTTTTGGCCCTTCTGGGTATTAAACTTTATCTTTACGTATTTCTATGATATGTCTTCTCTTCAATTCCACAGGTCTGATCAAAATTGGATGTGCCAAGTGGAATTTACGATAACTTCCCCACAACTTGTTGATTTTTGGCTTTTCCAGGAGATCTCCCTTGTATAGTGTGCCCCACACACAATAATTGATATCAAATTCTTAAACTCGCACTCAAAGTACTACTGACTGTCCACGATCCAATGCAACCAGTCCCACTCAATTTGTATACTCCAGCAAGAAGTTATGCTTGTTTTACCTAGAAGACCTTCTTGAGACTAGTCAATGGGGCTAGTCAGATACCCTATCTTACACAGGGTGTATCTACAAATTTAAGATGACCCAGATGCTGAAATTTTTTCCACAGATAAAATACTAATTTATATAAATTTTCTATGGCTTTCAGGGTCTGAAACGTTACAGAAAATTTTTTACAGCAAAAATGCTACAATGACTCATTTCAGGATGATTCCGGAACCCTATCTTGTACCGGCGGTATCTCCAAAAGTATATGGCCTCAGGAGCTGAATTTTGAACAAAACGTACCTTGATCCGTCTTATAAAAACCCTTTAATCCGTTCCTCCTGAAACGTTGTAGAAAAAAAGTTATAGCGAAAATTCCACGGTGTCTCAGATGTAGCAGCGAAACCCCAAGACCTTGAGCTCTGATACCATATGTTAAGAACCAAACATCAATATAGAATAGAAAAACTTCAGGAAAGGTAATCAACGCCTTGAAAAAGAGATAATTTCAGACAATAAGCCTCTTTGAGGGGGCAACCTCCTTTTACCCCACTTAAATGTTCAAGTACAAGATGATTCAAAATGAAAATGTCTCCTTGGTATATATAGGAGACTAGGAGGTTTTAATGGCCTAAAGCCGACATAAATAAAATAACATTACTAATCTAAATCACAACTAATGGCCTAAGGCTGACATAAATAAAATAACATTACTAATCTAATATGCCCCAATTAAGTGGTAATGAGCCAATATTAGGGCTTAACATCTGGCCACTTGGATGACTTGTACTTGGGTTTTGACCTCTTCGACTAGCATTTCCAAGACTACTACTGCATCCATCTCTGACATAACTTATTCCTCTGCTTCTTTGTCTAGCATACTTGACCTATTCAATTTGTGTTCATGATTAATGAGGGAATATTGAAATTCATCTAGACTAAACTGACTCAAGCCTTTGCTCCCTTCTAGACTTACAACAAGGGTATCAAACTTAGGAGGAAGACTGCTAAGTACCTTGTCAACAACTTTTAAGTCTTCTATGGTTTCACCATGAGACTTAATTTGATTTATCCGGCCAATGAGATGGTTGTAAAATAAATCTACTGAATCTGTATCTTTCATTGACATAGTTTCAAAATCTCTTCTAAGAATATGTAATTTTGCAGTCTTTATTTTGTCCATACCTTGATAAGAGTTTTGTAAGATGTCCCATTCCTCCTTGGATTTCTTTGCTGATGCAAATCTTGGGAGTATGCTCTCATGCATGGCTTGATGTATGTAAAACAACACCTTTCCATCCTTCTTTCTTTGATATTTCAAGACATCCTTCTCAACTTGTGTGAGGGAATTATGTGTTGCTTGATTTACTAGTTCCACATAACCATTTTCATTTATATCCCATATATATTGACCTCGAAACAATGCATTCATGGTAAAGGACTCCATCTCAAAATTCTTTCTTGTAAATGTGGGAGGTTTCAAATTTGAGGTAGAAGCCATATTTCACTTTTAAAGAGAGTTTTTTCTCTTGAACTTGTTCTCATAGAACCTGATCTATACTAAATATTGGATCCACTATGCAACAATCAAGTCTTGGATCTGCAATGCACATAGAAACTTTGCACAACACAGTGAAAAAATACTGCACGCCACAAGCTTCATCATCGAACACTCAAGACTTATCATGCAGTTCAAAGACTACAAAAAATGTTGCGCATTGTAGTATAAAATGATTTCAAGAACAATTTATAATTGTGGAATAACAAACTTCTATGCCTAGCACATAAACTCAAAAATACGAATTGATTGATATTAATAAACTTCAACGCGATGCACGCGATTACATAATACAATACTAAGATGAGCTTCAACTCCAATGACGTCTTCTACTAACTTCACACACATAGAGCTTGTGCTTAGACTTCTTCAACTGTTCAGCTGTTGTTGGTTCTCCTCCATTGCATCTTGCATTATGCATCATTGACTAACTAAACAAATCAGACTTATATTGACTCCAATTGAGACTTCATACAAAAGCTAAGATTGACTCAACATTAAATACTACCATTTAATCCACTGACTCTTCAAATACTTCACTAGACTAGAGAAAGATAAGGATCGACTCCATTTATAACTCTCCTGCTTGCCAACTGAATTTGAGTAAACGTGCAACTTTGCACTTAGAGACTGTCAAACTGACTCACTAACATTTTGGCTCACTGACAAAACTACAGACAAATTGAATGACAAAAAAATCATTGGAGACGTGAAGATCTTACTAACTTGTAATTGCTATTTTCAACAATTAAAACCCTTGTCCTCATAGGAAGGCTTGGATTTATTTAGAAGAGGGTAATGTGAATGGAGTTTCTCTCAAAGAGAGAAGGTGTAGTCAAGATTGCATGGAATAATTTCCAAGAAGAGGTATGTAAGAAGCATCGTGGATAAGAAAGGATTGACAATATAAGAACTGTGGTATCGTTGCAAGAAGAATCTCTGAGGAATATTTAAAGCAAGAAAATATGAACAGATCATGTGATGGTGTGGAGTGATAAACCCAGGGGACATTAAGAAAGAAAAGGAAATGCAGAGAAGAATCCATGAAAACCAAGCATAAGAAGAAGAAATGATGGAAAAATTGTGTGCATCGATAGATTCACTGAACGGGCCATGAAGTCAACAAAAAGAAAATCGATTTCATACAATCAACAAGAAGTGTGAAGTGTTAAATACAAGAACTAATCACTCGGTGAAAAAATCATAGTGAAGAATTGGTAAATCATATGCATTGGTAGAAGAAAGGATCATCAAAAGAATTGTTGTAAGAGAGAAGATCTATACTTGAAGTGAAGTGATAAAGGTAGGATCGAAAAATCACTGCAAGAAAAGTGAAGAAAGTTTAGCAATAAGAAAGAAGACATTTGGATCGTAATACCATCTTGGAAGTTTGCAAAAAAGGTCTCCAACAATGAGATTGAGGATTCAGGCCTTCAACAATGAGTTGATTGAGGATTTGCATGTTCCGTCGAAGAAGAAGCTGCATAGACTTAATCTTCAACATTTATTTTTAGGGTAATATTTAAGAATCACTAGCAAATATAAGAATCCATTTTGTAGCTGTAGAGAGAAGGCATTGGCAGGGGAAATTGAGCATGATGAAAAATCAGAAATGAAATGTTGTAATGAGGGGGTGTACGATTGGTTGTTCCTACACCGATAGAGTGTTTGGTCCTAGTTAGTGTTTGTTCCTAGTTGTAAAAGTCTATCCATAGGCAAGTTGATCTCCCCATTTGTAGTAATCTCCCCATTATTCATGCTGGAAATAGTAATTACAAGTCAGTGAGCTTCATGTCTTCGTTAATTTTTCATTCAGTCGATCATAAGGGAGTTAATTAATAAAACCGATCTTATCTTCTCAAGTCCAGTTAAGTAGATGAAGAGTGAGTCAAATTAATTGTAGTATTTAGTGTTGATTCAGTCTCAGTTTCATCTTTATAAGTTTGAGTCTGTAGGAAGTCAACATGCAGATACACAACAGAGAGGTAGAGAGAATAGAGTTGTGAAGGACATATAACAACAACTAAGAATGAGAATTTGAACAATTATGAGAGCACAAGATCTGTGTTTGTAAATTCAGTAGATGTTGTTGGAGATGAGTCTCATCATAGTTATCATATTTTGTATTAGCGTGCAACAATGAAGTTATTAATATCAAGTATTTTGTGTGTTGACAAATTTCATGTGTATTTATGAGTTTATTTTCTAAACATAGCACTGTGTTACTCTGCATCCATAAACCATTTGATTAAGTGTGTTTTCATAGCGCGCAACAAATCAAGCAGTCTCTACACTGCACCGTTAGTCTTGAGAACTATGTCGCAAAGACTTTGTGGCACACAATATTTGAAACAACATTGCGCAAAATAGTCTGTGCATTATAGATCTTAGATTTGGTATGAGAGAAGGTTTATCAAGAGAAATTTGATCAAAATAAGGTTCTATCAGAACAAGTTCAAGAGCAACAACTTTGTTGAAAAGTGAAATATGGGTTCTACTTCAAATCTGTAACCTCCCACTTTTACCGTAATCAATTATGAGATGTGGTCCTTGACCATGAAGGCATTGTTCTGAGATCAATATGTATGGTAGATAATAGAAAATGGATATGTGGAACCATCATATGAGAAAACATATAGTGCACTCACACAAGTTGATAAGGATGTCTTGAAAGATCAAATGAAGAAGGACAAAAAGGCGATGTTTTACATACATCAAGAAGTGCATGAGAGCATACTCCCAAGAGTTGCATCAACATATAAAGCCAAGGAGGCATGGGACATATTACAAACCTCTCATCAAGGTATGGAGAAAGTCAAGACTTCTAAACTACAAATTCTTAGAAGATATTTTGAAACTCTCTCAATAAAACATACAGATTTAGTAGATTCATTTTAAACCCATGTCATTGGCCTGATAAATAAAATTAAGTCTCATGGTGAAACCATAGAAGATATAAAATTTGTTGAGAATGTTAAAAATAATTAAAAAGTACCTAGGCAAGTGTTTCTCATCACCTAGGTGCCTAAGGGGTGAGAAAGTGCATAATGTGGATCCTAGTCATTTAATTTGTGAGAGACAAATTAAAAGGTGACTTTTTGAGACTTGGGGAAAGTGGGTGAATAAAGTGATTTTATCTCCACCATTGATATCGTCTAATCTCAACCATTAGATGAGATGAATCTTGAGATTCCCTCATGAGGTCGACTAGGGTAGAAGGTCACACCCATTCTTGGATAGTTGAATCAATTTTGAGAGAGCGAGAGGAAGAGGTCGAGCTTGAGAAAGAGAGGAGGCATTTTGCAGAGCTAGGGAATGCACTTCAAGGTAGAGAGATAGAATGTACTTCAAGGAAGAAGACACCATTTAATACAGTCCATACAATACGAATTTATTGAGGTCGTACAACCATTGATGTGCAAAAAAGTCAAGGAGTACAACAAAAACATTTCTGAGAAGGTTGGCATGCATTCCAAGTTAGCCACACAACATTTATTGGCACAGAAATTGAGGGACCTGTTGGGCATAATTTTCTGTAGAAGAGAGTACGTACAGTCCATACAGAGTTGCATAGATTTCGAGGGCCATACAGTCCATATTTTCTGGACACATTTTTCGAGGAGGTTGGCATGAGTTTTGAGGTACCATTCTACTGGGTATTCCGTACAATCATATCAGAAATTTGGCACAAGTTTTAGGACATTTCGTACAACATTTATTGCTGGGACAACCATACAGTTGTATGGATTTCTGGGATAGAAATCGAGGAGCATCTTCAGGACTGTTTAGAAGGATTTTTTGCTGAAGAAAAAGTCTGATATAAGTTTTTGTATTTTTCTGAAGATGAATATGCTGTAAAAGAATTTCTTTGAATCTCACAAATAACAAAAATCCCTCTCTCACTGGTTTTCCCCTTGTGGGTTTTTCTAAGGTCATTGTTAGACCAAAAATCTCCATGTTAAATTTTCTAAGTTGTGTACTACTGATATGTTTTATTTATGCGTTAAAAAATGTCCAAAATCCTCATGTTTCAGTTCCGAAAATATTATTTTTTGTCGAGTTTAATTGGTTGTCATAAAACTGGGTTTGGGCAGTAAACATTGGCTGAAAAATCAGCGAGACTTGAAACTGGGTGGGGTCTTAAATTTTACATGGTATCAAAGCTGAGTTAAAGAGAAGAAAATATATATTAGCAAGTCAAAAAAATAGGACAAAAGTCACTTCACCGAACAAAAATTTGGAATTTTCATTTTCAGCAAAAAAGGGGCAATGGCTATAGTTTTGAGGGCCGAGGACAGACTTGATGGGGCAACAAACTTTGGTTCTTGGAAAGAGAGGGTGATCTTGTTTTTGCAAGAAAATGAGTCATGGGATATTGTTGAGATCTCCACAACAAATCCTGTGAATCTACCTACTGAAGCTACTCTTCTTGCAGAATACACTAAGAAGAGTATCAAGGCTAAGAGGATTATTCTTGATGCCATCAAGGACCATTTGATTCCTCATTTGACAGGGAAGACAAATTCCTATGAGATGTGGGAGTCTTTGACGAAGTTGTACTAGAGTACAAATGAAAATCAAAAGATGGTTTTGAGAGAAAAACTGAAGAGCATTAAAATGACCAAGGTTGAAAATGTGGTCACATATCTTACCAGGTTGTCATAGGTGAGAGATAAGCTTGGAGTTGTGGGGGAGGCTAGCTTGTGAGGACAACATTGAATGGAGTTTCCAAACAATGGGTTGTTTTTGTTGAGGGAATTGTGGCTAGGGAGAATCTTCCCAATTGGGAACGTCTTTGGGATGACTTTGTTTAGGAGGAGACCTGGAGAGGTTATGTACATGGTAGTTCATCTATAGGTCATGATGAGGAGAATGTGGCTCTTGCTCCCAACAACAAGAAGAAATTCAAAAAGGGTCCTAAGGGAGGAAAAAAACTGAAGGGTGAAGGGAAGAAGGACATGAGAAAATTCAAGTGCTTTGCATGCCACAAGTTTGGGCACTATGCAGGTCAGTGTCCAAACAAGAAGAAGAAGAAGCAAACAACAACTTCAACAGTGGTGGAGGAGTTCTCCGCTAATTTTGATAAGGAGTTTTCCTTAGTTGTGTGTCTTTCCACGAAGACCACTCATTTTGATATGTGGTATATAGAGAGTGGGGCCTCCCGCCATATGACATGGGTTTGTGAGAACTTGACAAATCTTACTCAAATTGGTGATGTTGAGGTAGTGGCTCAGAGATGACTGGGTGGTCAAGGAAGTTGGTAGTGGAACTATATCATTTCAGATGTAGTCTTTACCTGCAATGTTGTTGAGAGAGGTCCTATATGTTCTTGGCTTGAAGAAGAACTTAGTTCCATTTTTTTTTATTGACGATAGGGGCTGTGAGGTGTTGTTCCGTGATGGGAAGGTTCTCCTTTTCCCCAAGGGGTCTAGTATCACTTCATCCAAAGTGATTGGGAATAGAAATGATAAGTTGTACAAGCTCATGTTCCAGCCAGTGAGAGCATTATTTCATTCTAACAACAACAATGATCTATGTGAGATATGGAATAGTAGGATGGCACATTTACACCATGGGGCTTTGAGGGTATAGAGGGAGATTGTGACTAGAGTTCAAGATTTCAGTACAGAGCACCATAAGTTGTGCAAGGGGTGTTCTTTGGTAAAGTACAACAAGACTTCTTTTCCTAGTAGTGACAGTAGGGCAACAAGTATTCTTGATCTTATTCATTCTGATATATGTGGCCTGATGTCTTCGACATCGTTAACTGGTTGTTTATACTATGTTATATTCATTGATGACTTCTCACAGAAGTATTGTATTTTCTTCATGAAGAACAAAGGACAAATCTTCAATCGATTCCAAGAGTTCAAATATCTTGTGGAGAAACAGATTAGGAAGAAAATACGAGTTCCGAGTATAGACAATGGGGGTGAATATACCTCCAAGGAGCTCATGGAATTTTGTGCAGGAGAGGGCATCTGGAGATATTTGACTGTTCCTTACAACCCACAATAGAATGGGGTTATTGAGAGGAAGAACAAGGCCATAGTTGGGCTTGTGAGAGCCATACTACATGATTAGGGGCTTCCACTATTTCTTTGGGTTGAGGCATGCTGCATTGTATTTTATCTGCAGAACAAAAGTCCACAAAGGGAAGTGGGGAGTATGACTCATGAGGAGGCTTTCTTTGAGATGAAGCCTGAGGTGGGGCACTTTCATATTTTAGGGTGCATCACATATTCACATGTCCCTTCTGAGAAGAGGACAAATATAGAACCCATGATAGAGAGAGGGATATTTGTTGGGTATAGAGAGACTTCAAAGTCTTTCCGTATATACATTCCTTCATTGAGGAAGATAGTTTTGAGGAGGGATGTGAGATTTGAGGAGGAGGGCGATTTTAGGAAGTCATGAGAGACAGAGAGGGGTGAGAAGTCATCACCTTAGATTCAGGTGAGTGCACAACATAGTTCAGTGACACAGAGTTCAGGGCCACCAATTTCAGTGACTACTAGTCCACAGGTGATAGGTCACAGGTTACTGGTCCACAGGTTTCAGGTTCGAGTTCTCCAGATTCTACTTCAAGATCACAGTATTCAGGATATGGGGTTGAGCAGGGAGATTCCCCTCCATGGGACACTACTTCAGAGAGGAGGAATCCCAAGTGGCTTCAGAATACTTTGAGGGAGGCATAGGGTTCAGTGAGGAATCCTAGGCAGGCTGTGAGGGGAGTCAACCTCCCGAGATATTTTGTAGCTACTTCGTGATGGTGAGAAGTATTCAGGATTATGAGCCTTCCACTTTTGAGGAGGCTACTGGTAGACAGGTTTGGAGATATTCCACAATGGAAGAGTACACTTCCATCATGAAGAATGATGTTTGGGAAATTGTTCCTAGACCCGAGGGGAAGTCAGTGGTGACTTTGAGGTGGCTCTATAAACTCAAGCATGCTGCAGATGGAAGCATTGAGAAGTACAAAGCTCACTTTGTAGCTCGGGGGTTCTCACAGGTTGAGGGATTTGATTATGATGAGACCTTCACGCCAATTTATAGATATACCTCGATTAGGTCAGTGACTTCTATTGCAACAGAGATGGGTTGGAAGATCCACTAGATGGATTTGAAGACTGCATTTCTGAATGGTCCTATACAAGAGGAGGTGTATATTAAGCAACCATTGGGTTTTGAGGTGCATGGCAGAGATTCTCATGTGCGTAGACCAAAGAAGGAATTGTATGGGATGAAACAAGCTCCCAGATCTTGGTATTCGAGGATTGATGCCTATTTGCAACAGTTGGGTTTTGAGAAGAGTGAGGTGGATCCCAACCTATAATTCATTATGCTTGGAGAGGATCCTATCATTCTCTTGCTATATGTGGATGATATTTTCATTATAAGGGAAGAGAGACTTATCAATAGATGCAAGGAGAGCCTTGCTTTAGAGTTTGAGATGACTGATATTGGACTGATGCACTATTTTTTGGGATTTGAGGTTAGGCAGGAGCCTGGACACATCTTCCTGGGACAAGGGAAGTATGTCTGTGACATTTTGAGGAGATTTCAGATGGAGGATTGTAGGCCCATGACCACTCCTATGATTACCAATTGGAAGAAGCTTCATGCTTCTAAGTCACAATTGGTGGATTCCACTTTATATTGTTAGTTGATCGGTTCTTTGATGTATTTGGTCAATGCCAGGCCAGATATTTGTTTTTTTGTCAACACTCTCAGTCAGTTCATGATGGATCCCAGGAGAGTGCACTGGGTGGCAGCAAAACATGTGCTCAGGTATCTTTGTGGTACATTAGATTATGGTCTGGACTATCAGAGAAGGGATGGAGTTCGTCTGGTTGGCTATATAGATTCAAATTGGGCAAGATGTGTCAGTGACTAGAAGAGTACTTATGGGTGTTGTTTTGGATGGGGCTCAACAATTGTGTCTTGGTTCAGTTGAAAGAAAAAGTTAGGTATGTCTTTTTCATTGGGGATTTCCCGGAAAAAATCATCGTATTTTCTCACGATTTCTTATGAAGGATATTTAGATGATTAAAATGGAAATTTAAGAAGGTGTTTCCCCTCGTCGTGTTCTTTATATGGAAATAAAGGGCCAACATGACATTCCTTTAGCTCGTACTGGTGATAATTTGAACCTAAGGGAGATCGAATAGAAAGCTACTGAATCAACCCGTTTCTTACGTGTATCCATTGAAGAGTTTTGAAATGAACCAAGGGGTTCTTTATCCTCAACATAAATTCAAATTGATCGAAATTTTTATATGGATCAAATCAAGCAACATGAATCAATATCCAATCAGGAAATTTTTAGATTTCCATATATATCAATTTCAATAAATATTGAAATATAATTGTATGGAAATGGAATGATATAGGATCTTTATGAACAATATACTATGCTTTGAGTTCTGCAGAGGCCGAGTATATGTTTTCCAGTGAGGCTAGTTGTGAGGTCCTTTGTATTCTCAAGTTATTGGTGAGATTGTTTGGTGTGTAGTTGAGGCCTACCTTGATTTGCTATGACAATCCGAGTTGCATTAAACTCTCATAGAATCCAATATTTCATGACAGGTCTAAGCATATTGAGATTTGTTATCACTTTATCCGTGACTATGTTTAGAGAGGATTAGTGGAGCTACAATACATATCTAAAGATGAGTAGGTTACATACATACTCACCAAAGCATTGGGCAAAGGAAAGTTTGTATTTTTCAGGGACAATCTTGGAGTGGTGAGTAACACTTTCCTCGGTAAGGGGGAGTGTTAAAAATAATTAAAAAATACCTAGCCAAGTGTTTCTCATCACCTAGCGCCTAACGAGTGAGAAAGTGCCTAATGTGGAACCTAATCATTTAATTTGTGAGAGACATATTAAAAGGTGACTTTTTGAGACATAGGAAAAGTGGGTGAATAAAGTGATTTTATCTCCACTGTTGATCTCATCTAATCTCAACCGTTAAATGACATGACTCTTGAGATTCCATCATGAGGTTCACTAGGGTAGGAGGGCGCACCCATTCTTGGGTAGTTGAATCAATTTTGAGAGATCAACAGAAGAAAGTCGAGCTTGAGAAAGAGAGGAGGCATTTCGCAGATCTAGGGCATGTACTTCAAGGCAGAGAGCTAACATGTACTTCAAGGCAACAAAAAACATTTAATATAGTTTGTACAATACAAATTTATTGAGGTTGTACAACCATTAATGTGCAAAAAAATAGAGGAGTACATCAACAACATTTCTGAGAAGGTTGGCACACATTCCAAGGTATCCACATAGCATTTATTGGCACAAAAATTGAGGGACCTTCTAAGCACGATTTTATGTATAAGAGAATTCATACAATCCATACGGTCTTGCACATATTTCAAGGGCTGTATAATGCAGATTTTCTGGGAACATCTTTTGAGGAGGTTGGCACGAGTTTTGAGGTACCATTAATTGGGTATTCCGTATATTCATATTAGAAATTTGGCACAAATTTCAGGATAGTCCATACAACATTTATTGTTGTGACAACCATATAGTTGTACGAATTTCTGGGACAGAAATCAAGGAGCATCTTCAAGACTGTTCAGAAGGAGTTTTTGCTGAAGAAAAAGTATGAGATAAGTTTGTGTATTTTTATGATGATGAATATGATGTAAAATAATTTCTCTGAAGCTCACAAATAATAAAAATCCCTCTCTTAGTGGTTTTCCCCTTATGGGTTTTTCCAGGGTCGTTGTCAGACCAAAAATCACTGTGTTAAATTTTTTGAGTTATGTGTTACTGATATGTTTTTATTTCTGCATTAAACAATGTTCAAAATCCTCATGTTTCAGTTCTGAAAACATCATTGTTTGCTGAGTTTAATTGGTTGTCATAAAACTGGGTTTGGGCATTAAACATTGGCTGAAAAATCAGCGAGACTTGAAACTGGGTGGGGTCTGAAATTTTACAGAGAAGGAGCTTAGGAGTCTTCTTCCTAAATTGTATACCTTGGTTATGACTCTGGAAGAGAGAAAAGACTTGAGTTAGTTTAGTTTAGATTCACTGCAACCTTCCCTCATTAATCATGAACATAAATTGAATAGGTCAAGTATGTCATTAGAGAATGCATTTTCCACGCAGTCATCTATAAATATTGGAATAGGAAGGGGGAGAGAAAACTCTAGAGGTAGAGGAAGAAATTCTTGTAGAGGTGTATGCAAAAACAATCTTGGAAACATTGGTGGAAGAGATCAAAACCCAAATACTAGTCATCCAAGTGGTCAGAGAACTGATATATCAAAGACTCAATGCCATTACTGTAAAAAGTATGGAAATTATGCATATGAATGCAAAAAGAGACAACATAATCAGAACAAACAAGGAAAAGATCAATCAAGCAATGAAAATAATCAAACCAATCCTATGTTTATGGCACACGCTAAGGAAATTCCTATAGTATCACTAGTTGAATGCATTATTGCTCAAGCAAGTCCATGTGACATATGGTATTTAGATTAAGGATGTAGTAACCACATGATAGGAAAAAATGAATTGTTTTCTAGTTTGGACGAGTCAGTCCAAAACAAGGTAACACTTAGAACATATATATCCAAGTCACTGTCTTAGGAAAAGTCATTATAAACATTTTAACTAAGCAAGGGGAACAAAAAATTATGCCTAATGTATACTATGTTTCTGGTCTGAAGCATAATCTAATGAGCATAGGACAGTTGTTACAGAAAGAATGCATAATCTACATGGAAGATAATCATTGTGTGATTATGGACAGATATCCAAGCAGTCAACTTATTGCAAAAATCCAGATGACAAGTTGATCTAAAATTGAAGAAGACTTGAAAAACTTGAATAATTATTGCAAGTGAAATGTTATGTGTTTAAAGCAACCGGATCAATTTGAAACACATAATTAAGGATTACTTATGTAAATATACACATAGACAACAACATAAAACATTGAACATCAGACATAAACACAACAACTTGATAAAGGAGTTCACCCCACTCCAGGCTACATCTCCTGGTCCAGCTTCCAATGGATCATTATTATTCAATTGCTCAAAGTGCTCAAAAACATGCCTTAAAATGCTCAAATTGACAAACCAACTGCTCCAATGGCTTCGCAGTGTCCCAAAACCCCTGTCTGGGCTCTTTTGGCACCTTAATCGGTCGAAAAATGAAGAAGATAGCCTCCTTGAAGTCTCCCTCTTCAACTTTGCTATCTCTGGTTCTATAATTCACACCCTTTGTTCTCCAAACCTGGCTCACACACTCATTTAAGCGTAAAGAACCCAGTCCCATGCATAACCTCGCACCGGTAAAAACCGTAGGACGGTTAAGGGTGCGCCAGCCCCTAACCGCCTCGACACTTGGGCACATGGCGCATAGAACCTTGGCTGGGCGAAATAGTAGTTAAACTACCATAACCGTTGAAACCGCACGTTTTAAACCTTTGGTTAAATACAAAAACTCACGGGTTATTCCAACCCCGCGCATATACCAATATATAGTTTTAAACTTTGGTTATAACATTCATCCGTGCGCATAAATATTACAACCGCACCATTCATTACATATATAATATATATGGTTTTGCACGTGGGTAATATAAACATACGGTTATATGTGTTATGCTATGGAACCATGGGTTGGGGCTTAGCCCCGGCTCACCCCCCTTTCATTCAAAGCTTATAACCAAACTTATATGCAATCATTTTGACATATAATACAAGAAACATTTGGCGGCATGTTGGTTAATGAAGGTTGTATAAGGTTTTGTATAGTGTGAGAGGTCCGGGGGTCGAACCCCGCGGCCTCCACCATATTTTACACATGAACCCAATAACCAGTCAACGAGTGACACGTGGCACCAATGAATTGGGCCACGTGTCCTCTCTTTATTGACTATCCATTGACACATGTCAGCACCATATTCTCCAACAATCGACCAATACAATTATGCCACATCATCCAACTACCATGTCATCATGATGGTACAGCCCTGCCACGTGGCCGTACGGACTGTACGGACAGGTACAGTCATCATCCAAAATTTTGCCTATTTGGCTTGGCGGATAGATCACGATATCTCCTCCATACGGACTCCGTTTGCGAAAGTAAATATAACACCGAAATCAGGAAGACGAGATGGATGCAATGGCACTATTTTCGTCGCATTCCGAGCACTTTGAAAATTGAGCAAAATTTGATCCCCTGATCACACCTCCCCATTGGA
>JASDQU010260991.1:4756-20402 GCA_032191745.1 Picea mariana
ATCAAGCATGATAAGCAATCATTTTCTTTCGATGAACATCTAGCTAAGGGAGAGAGAGAGTTCTTTCACTAACAAGCACAACTACGAAATGCCCTCAAACGATTCTTTTCTCAATCAAATTCTGATGTAATGCAAAACTTTTAAATGCCTTCTAATATGCTCAATCAATCATTAATATATCTTTATTGTTTGCGTATGGATGATGATCAATATAATCACGATGCTTATCTTCACTAATTATCTTCTTGGTATGGATGAAAACCAAACTAGCATAAGCAAGAGTAACACAAACAATACACCCTTCGTATCAATCAAAACGAAAAAGCAAAAAAGAGGAAACAATCAAAGAGAAAAGACAAAATTTTACACCCAAAAAGTAAAAATTGAAGAATAAAGACCTTGACTCAAAGCAAGATGAAGAGGTCTATAGACCTTTGATGACCTTCACCAAGGTTTTTTACTCAACTGATGAGGAGAGAAGAACAATGCATAAATCTCAAATTGCACTCAACAGGGGAAAACCTAATGAAAAATAGTGAAGAAGGCTGCAAGATCCAATCAAAAAGGTGTTTATCCTTCAAAAAGACAGATATCAAGATTAAAAGGAAGAAAAACTGGCTCTCAAGATCACTCAGCAGAAGAACACAGAGGCAGAAATCCAAAAAAAATGCAAATTTGGAAGGTTTCTGGGCCAAAGGAGGCTGGCGCTCTGTTGCCAAGGGCAAGGAGCATTATAACACTCTGTGCAAAGCCTTTAGGAGTGTTGGTGCTCTGCTAACACTGGGACAGGGGTGCCAGGGTCTAAAAGTTCCAGAAATGTCAAGAAAATTCAAAAATTGAAGTTCCAACTCGACAAGTATGCTGAGTATGATGGGACAAGGAGCCAATCAGCTCATGAAACTAATCAAAGAGGGGTAAAATAGGTCTGAAACAATAAAGGGATAGAACAAGGTCAATGAGGAGAAAAATCCAAACAAGAGGTTTTGAATTGAGGCTATCTCCCCAGCGGATTCGCCAGTTTCTGTTGTAGGAAAATCTGCCTGCGGACAAGTAGATCGACCTCTAGAGCTTGACCTTAACCCTAGACAGAAAAATGCTTAACGTGGACACTGATTTTCCTTCAAATCTATCTAAACTAACACATGAGAAGGAAGGATGATAGAAGTACCTGTTATCGACATTTGTCCCTGCACGCTCCAAGTTGCACTCCAATCTTTTGCTCCTTGCTGAGTTCTGCGGACAAAGCAAGATACAACTACTTCCTACTCTATCGATATTAGCTTGAAAATAGATCTATCACTGAATGATAAGTTCATGTAGCATCAGACACAAACTAGAAAAAAACAGGCCAAGCGTGTCATATTAATGAGAATAACGACAGCAGTACTTACAATCGTAGATGCAAATGCAACAGCTTCGTCAAGTCCTCTTCGTCTAACCCTTGCTTGAAATATCCACGACCTAGATGACAGCAGCTTCACTGATCACTCTCCTTTGGCTGACTGTAAGTTTCCTCCAAGATCATAAGTTTCACATATTCAATTCTTCCTTCCCTTTCCACCATCATAGAGCCTGCTTATATAGGTTGGGAGGAGCCTAACCTCTTGAGTTATGTTTAGAACCAGTTGGGAACCTTCTCCATAGATCAGGGATCTGTTGATGAGAACAAGAATTCAAGCACAACAACCTCCTAATCTCGAATGTTCCTTCCCTTATTCTTCTCAACGGGCTAACAAATGACTCAGAATAGGGAGCACTCCTTCAGAAGGGTTCTCAGAGCGTTGTAGCGCTCCTTGGAAAGCCTAGGGGAAGCTTCAGCGCTCTTAAGATCAGCAACGCTCCTCCAAAAGGGTCTGGGGAGCATTATAACGCTCCCTAAAAAATCACAGGGGAGCGCCAGCGCTTCTGCAGCTGTATTAGGGGAGCGTTCCCTCTCCAAACCTCAGTTTTAGGGCTCCTTTCAGGTGTCAAGATTCTTTTGATCCTAGTAAACCAATTCTCTTCCTTCAAATGAGTCATGTGAGATGTCACAAGTGCTTTCTTAGTGCCATTATCACAATATTATGTCTAAATATTGTTTGTGACACTAGTGATCAACTTGCGAAAGTTGAAGGGAAGATGCGACACTTACGACAGTTGATAGGGACAATGTGACACTTATCCATCTGAGCAATTTCGACGTGTAACACATTTCATCAATTCCAATCACAAGGAGCCGGGGCACTCGGAATTGAAAACCCTGAAGTCACAAAACGTGACATGTCTTTGGAGTGGAATTTCGACATTCCAACATTTTGGGGTTCGGGAAGTGGAGGAGGCTGTGATTTTTGGAATCGAGAGTTTCAAAATCCTGGTTCATGAAATACCGAAAATATCTAAGCCATTTTGGGAATCCGGGGATTCGGACACCGGGAGATCAAGAGTGAAGAGTCGTCGAAATCGTGAAAGGAGGATTCGCGAAAGGACCAGGTCCATCCATCAAGGAGGACATGTGGCGAGCGGTCAAGGTGTCAAGGAAAGGCCTGAAAGATTTTGAGCCGTCAATCTAGTGGGATCATAGTTGTTGGCTCCAGAAGGGTCTGGGCCATTGATCTCTCAGAGGGAGAGATTTCAGCATTTTGGGGTCCAGGAGGTTGAAGGACCAAGAATTGTCTGCGGTCGGAATCACGAAATCCTAAATCACAAAACCTCGAAAGAATGAACGCCAAGACATTTCAGCATTTTGGAAATTGGGGATTTGAAATATAGAGAACAGGGGGAATGCTTGCATCACGATTCCCTAAATCATGAAAGCTAGTAGCGCTTCGACATCAAGCCCTTTTCATCATCCCTGGAACCGAGTGTTCAAGAGGCTAGGAGTTGGGAGACAGGGAGTCCTGACTGGTGAAATCGTGAGACCCTAAAATGTGAAAGGTGCAGAGCGTTAAGGGGAGGAGATGGCTGTGGAGTTGATCCCTTTTTGACTTTTTGACAATCGAGAGTTCATGGGTGAAGGAGTCGTGAGACAAGGAGTCCCGACTCGTGAAATCACAAAACCTCGAAACGCGAAAGTTGAGCGCGTGCATAGGTTTTCTCAAGGCCTATGCCAGGGAATTAAAGGGACCTGTGGATTCATTCAAAGGGTTCTAGTAGGAGCACAAAGAGCCATTTTGGCTCAAAAGATGATCGATCCAGAGACCGAGAGGTCACAAAACCTTGTTGAGGTAGGGGGTCTACATCAGTTGTGGTATCAAAGCCACCTTTGGTCTGTAGACTACAGGCAAAGGGAGGTAGAGTAGATAAATAAAATACTCTGATACACACCATCAGTTGTGGTATCAAAGCTTGATTTTATCTGTATATTGCAAGTAGAGGGAGCCATAGGAAAAGGAAGAAAGAGTGTTGAAGCTCTGTGATCATTGTTGCAAGGTGCATAACAATCTATAGATAGTCAGGAGGAGTGTAGGAAAGGCTGGAAGCACTCACAATTGCAGAGTGACAACAACAATTTTTCCAAGAGGGAAGATGGGTACTGAAGGCCATGGATGCGGCGGAAAGAAGAACCACCAGTAGCAGAGAAAATATGAGATGGATGAAGAGCTCGCTGAGATAAGGGCGAGAATGGAAGAGATTGCACTATGGATGTAGCAGGATGCAAAGACACATTGGGTGTATGAATGGCCTCTGAGGAGGAGAGTAAATAAGACCCCCAATCCCTCAGGTCGAGGTCCGCGTAGGATCATTCTAAATTTTCCCCTTGAGTCTGATTGACTCTTCGGTTCCTCCATAGGGAATCCCACACACACAACAATAGTGTTTGCCATAGGTCCTTATGAGTATGCCCCGTGTGATCAAACACAAAGAATCACTCAAATCTCTTGACCAAAATAAGATGATCACACCCTTTTCCAAATCAAGATTTTGGGTTTCGCGATATCACAATTCCTGTTGTCCAGTTTGTCATCTCTTTAACCTCCGAAACCTGAAATGCCGAAAGGAGGAAATATTTTTGTCACATCCTCCTCCACAGATATATCGCATTTTGTGACTTTAGGAGTTCCAGAACAAATAACCCTGACCTCTTGTCTTTGAAAATACTGAAATGTTAAATCCTTGTGTTTTCAGAAAAGGATGGATTCCAATGGAACTTTTCGTCGATTCTGGAGTTTTGAACTTCGCAACTTTGTGAATATTGATGCAAAGCTCACGACTCTTCAACCTCCAAAACCCTGAAATGGTCAACTAGGTTTGACTCTGCCTATTGATCAAGACACGCCACCTATCCACTCCAATGTCTTTTATTTTTGACGTGGACTCTTGCCACTTGTCACTCTTCTCGACTTTTGGTATTTGAACCGAACTTCGACGGTCGTTCCCCTACCACTTCGAAATATCGAATTCTGAAATGACATATCCTTCCTTTAGATCGACAACCCACATTTTTTTTAGGTTTCTGGGTACCAAAAGTTCAAGACTCTCAATCCCAAACCACTTGTCCCCACAATCCCCGAAATTCTGAACCCTGAAACACCGAAATGTCGAAACGCCACTTATAATATTTCACGTTTCGCAACTTCGAGGTTTTTAAATGCAAAGGCCCCGGGCTCCTTGTCCTGAGGATTTCTGGTATTCTGAATCCCGAATTACCAAAATCCAAAAATTCTTCACTTAACAATTCCTTCTCGCGATTCAGGAGTTAGAGTGACCAAGGATTTTGGCTTACACTCTGGACTTACAAATTCCAAATCCTTGAAATGATCTGATGGCTCAAAACAAATCATGATCAATGGTCCACGTTGATTCCTGATACCAAAGTGATGCGTTCTTCCTCCCCTATCCACCTTCCAGCTTCTCTGGAAGCTATGGTCCTCTCGATTTCGAGAGTTCTCCATAGAGAATTCTAACCGCTAGTTTCCTCCCTCACAGCGTCCACGAAATGAACTAGTATTCTTCCACTTGAACTTAACTTCTACGAGATGATTTTAATCTATGTATCCCTTTGAGTACTTTCAAAGGTGTTGACCCTCCTAAACTTTCTCTGGCAACTCAAGCATCGAAAATACTCTGGTACACACTCCTTGTGGCAATCTATCAAATACTTTTGGGTATTTGATCCTTTTGACTCTATGCACTCTCAGCAACAGTAGTCCTTCAAACCTTCCCTTAGTTGATAAGTCTTAATAATTTCAATAGCCTGCACACTCCTTGCATAGCTTCTGTGCTCCTCTTGCAATTCTATTGAATGAGAACAGTGGTATCCCTCTTGAGATTTATGAGATAAAACTCAAAATCTTTGTCAACGCACACCTTCGAGATGTTTCACTGCACTCCTTGCAGGAACTTCTCTCACTCAGGAAGAGAAACAATTGAAACTCATTCTCTCTCTCTCTCATACTTCAAACATTCAACATGAAATCATACATTCACCATAGCATTGAAACAAAATGCATAACAGAGAGAATAAAACAACTGTAAGCATACCATTCACCATGTATAAACAGAAAACATCATAACACCATGAAATCTGATTCAAAGCTTCATATATTAATTCAAAGCTCCTGTACATGGGTTCTTCTCTATATCTCTCTACTACAGCTCTAAAAAATGGTGATAATGTTCATAATAATACAATGACACAATGGTGAGGCTGTCTATATTCGTTTTCCCTCCTATGCTCTAAAACTATCTAATCTATTAATTCAAATATACCTACTTCCATTAACTGGGCTTAAATGTCTTTTACATTGACAGATGAGAGAAAATCGCTCACGATTTGTTTACAACAGTCAGACATAAATTCAAGTATGCTTCTAACTATTACATTTATATCCATTTCTTAATCTTTCAAAACATTTCAAATCATGAAAAATGTGTTAGCGCTTGTCCCAACTGGCTTCTTCTTTCATGCTCACTTGACTTCTTACGATGCTCCTGCATCATACTCCCTCGCTTGAAAATTTTCATGAACTCGTATTCATGATCTCTTGCATGGTCTATCCATGCTTCTAAATTTCTTCTTCATCTTCCCAACTGGCATCTTCATCTAAATGTATTTTCCGTTTGACCAGGTATTCAAAATACTCCCTTCTCCTGGTCTTTTTCCTAATCCTCTTGTCAATTATGCTTTCCATCTATGGATTTTCAGCTACAAGCATCTATTTAGTTCATTGAACCTATGTCTATTCATCCTTTGCTTTTTCTTCTTCAGGTCTATAAGGGTACAAATCTGCAACATTGAATATCGGTGAAATTCCAATCCCATTGGTTAATTCAATCTCATATGCATTTTCCCCAAATTTCTTCACGACCTTGCATGGTCCAATATTTTTCATCTTCAACTTGTTATATGTTCCCCTTGGAAACCTTTCCTTCCTCAGATGTGCAAGAATCAAATCACCAACTTCAAATCGAAGTTCTCACCTATGTTGATCTGCTCTGCGCTTGTATTCTTGATTTGAATTCTACAATCATTCTTTAACTCGGTTGTGAATCTCCTTCATTGCTTCTGCAAAATTCTCTGCACTAGCACTCCTAAATTCATTTTGTTCTGAATCTTTCAATTCAAAAACTCCCATAGGTTGCATTCCATATACAATTTGGAATGGACTCTACCCTATTCTTCTGTTGAGTGAATCATTGTAAGCAAATTCCACCTGTGGTAGAATATGATCCCACTGACTGTGGTGTTCAGTCACTAGGCTCCTCAACAAATATCCCAAGCTTATGTTCACAACTTTTGTTTATCCATCCATTTCAGGATGATATGTTGAGTTAAATGATAAACTTGTCCCCAACTTCTTCCATAAAGTCCTCCAGAAATGTCCCATGAATTTGGTATCCTGATCAGAAATGATACTCCTTGGCAAGCCGTGAAGTCTGGTGACTTCCTTGAAAAATAGGTTCACAATATGAGTTGCGTCACTGGTTTTTTGGCATGGTATGAAATTTTCCATCTTGGAAAATCTTTCAACTACCACAAATATTGAATCATAGCTTTGTTGTGTTCTTGGCAGTCCCAATATAAAATCCATGCTCGCTGCATCCCACGGCCTCTCAGGTATGGGTAATGGCTGGTATAACCCTATGTTATGCCTCTTCCCTTTTGTGTGCTAACAAATCCTACATCTGTCCACAAATTTATTAACATCTGTCCTCATCCCTGGCCAAAAATATGAGCCATTCAACTTTTAGAACATCTTATCATGACCGAAGTGTCCGACCAATCCTCCACTGTGTTTTTCTTTCAGCAGATTCTCCCTCATGGAGCATTTTGGAATACATAGATGATTGCTCCTGAATAACAATCCATCCTGGATCATATATTTGGTCCATTAGCTTTTGTCCCTGAGAATTGGATTCTCAAATGCCTCATATGCTTCCTTAAAATCTGGATCATCCCTGTACATTTCTTTGAGGTCATGAAAACCCAAAGTTTTGACTCTGAATTCATGCATAAGCAAACATTTCCTGCTCAAAGCATCAACAACTTTGTTAGAAGTTCCATAAATATGCTTAATCACAAAAGTAAAATTCTGCATGAATTCGACCCATTTAGCATGTTTTTGTTTCAACTTCTCCTATTGAGTCACGAATTGTAAAGCATGATTATTACTGTACAAAACAAACTCCTTGGGAACCAAATAGTGCCTCCATTTCTTCAATGCTTATATGACCGCATAGAATTTATTGTGATATGTGGAGTACTTAACCTTTGCTTCATTCAGTTTTTCATTGAAGTATGTGGTTGGTCTATCATCTTGGCTCAAGACCGCTCCTATCACAAATCCACTCACATCACACTTGACCTGGAATGTCTTGCTGAAATCTAGAAAAACCAAAATTGGCTTCTCAATGATCTTCTTCTTCAACAAGTTAAAACTCTTCTCTGCTTCCTCTGTCCAGTGAAAAGATTTATGTCTTTTCTTCACCGTATCCATCATCGGTGCACTAATCCCACTGAAATTTTGGATGAACTTTCTGTAGAAACTAGCTAAACCATGGAAGCTTCGAAATTCAAACACACTTTTCAGTGATGGCCAATTCTTAATTGCGTTCACCTTTTCCGGGTCCATATTCAACTCATTTGCAGACATAACAAAACCCAAATAAATGAGTTTTGTCCTCATAAATGATGATTTATTCATATTAATCAACAATTTCTCTTGCTGTAATTTCTTCATCACTGCGGCTAAATGCTTTAAGTGCTCTTCTTCTATCTTGTTGAAAATTAATATATCATCAAGATATACAATGACGAATTTTCCAATGAAATCCTTCAGGACTTCGTTCATCAACCTCATGAAAGTAATGGGTGCATTTGCTAAATGAAATGGCATGACAAGCCATTCATTCATCTTGAATGTTGTCTTCCATTCATCACCTTCTCTCATTCAAATTTGATGATATCCACTTTTCAAATCAATTTTTGAAAAAAATATTCTCCACTCAAGCAATCCATCAAATCGTCCATCCTTGGTAATGGGAATCTGTATCTGATGGTAATCTTATTGATCCCTCTTGAGTCTGTATGCATCCTCCAGCCTCCATCTTTCTTTGGGTTGAGCACTATTGGAACAACGCATGAACTCAAGCTCTCCCTAACCAATCCTTTGTCCATTAAATATTGGACCTATCTCTTAACTTCTTCATTCTCCTATGACGTCAATCTGTATGCTTCTTTGTTTGGTAAACTGGCTCCAGGTATAAGATCAATGTGATGGCTTATACTCTTGATTGGTGGAAACGAACAAGGTAGTTCATCTGCTACTATATCAGCGAAGTCTTCCAACAACTTCTAGATTTCCTCTGGTAAATCATCCACTCTTGTACTGGTCAAAACAATTCTAGGCTTCCTGACCACAATAAATTGTGTGTCTTCCTTCTTAACCTCATTAAGAAGTTCCTTCCCACTCATGAGAAGTATAGTGTTTCTCACTTCTGGTTTCACTTCTTTGTCCTTAATTGGAAACAACATGTGAGTCCTACCATTCTTCTCCAGGGTGTATGTGTTCTTTCTCCCATCATGAACCACATTCCTGTCATATTGCTATGGTCGACCCAGCAATAGATGACAAACATCCATGGGAATGACATCACATAATATTTGATCCTTATATCCTCCTATTTTAAATTCAACTAAACATTGTTTAGTGACATTTACTTGATGTCCTTTTTGTAGCCATGAAACTCTGTATGGGCTTGGATGTACGATAGTCTCCAGCTCCATCTTTTCTACCATCTCTGTAGAAACGAGATTGTCTATGCTACTGCTATCCATGATGACTTTGCATACTCTATCTTTTGTTTTGCAAGGAGTTCGAAACAAATTGTTCCTTTGGACTGGGTTCTCTGCCTCCTTTTCTGGCGTTAAGAGAACTTTCCTCATCATTAAGGATCTTCCGCCCTCAACATCTTCTACCTAAACATTCCTTCATTGTGCTTTGGCAATGTGAGTTTCACTACCATATTTCTTTCTTTTTGGACACTCATAAGATTTATGTCCATTTTTCCCACAGACAAAACATTTCACTTCACCTCCTCAGCCTCTTCCTCTTCCTCTAGTTTGAGGAAAAGTATTTCTATCAGCATACTACCCTCTCTGTGAGCTTCCTCCTCTCTCATGTTGAGTTTGAGGTTTCTTCCCCTCTTCTTTAGGTCTTTGAGTTCTGTCTTGGGAAATTGATTTTCCTCTGGCTTGACTTCTGCCTCAACCTCTTAGACCTTTCTTTCGGCTCATCTTCTCCTCATCTTTCAAAGCCATCTGATAAGCATATTCCACACTTCGAATGATCATCATGCTCATATCATCTTGAATGTCATATCACAGACCATTCATGTATATGGAAACCTTTTCATCATCGCTTTACCGATGACCTTCCCTTATGTTTATCTTGTATAATTCTTCAGTGTATTCTTTCACTGACATCATCTTCTATCTCAAATTCTGCATCCTCCAAAATAGAGTGATTTGATAATCCTTGGGTATGAATTTGGCCTTCATTTTCACAACCATTCTATCCCATCTTTCATTTGTCTGCTTGCCTTTGCAACGTCTGTCAGCTTGCAGTTCATCCCACCATAGTGCTTCATGTCCTTTAAGTCTAGTGATGGCATGTTTGACTTTCTTGTCTTCCTCGGCATACTCATAGTCAAATTATTTATCTAGAGCTCTAATCCAGTCTAGAATCTCTTCAACATCTAGGTTTCCCTCATACACTGGAATGCCCATTTTTGCTCTGGAACCTATCCTTGCAACAACCCTGAATAGGCATTCATTTACAACATCTTCTACTGTGACTTCTTCTCCGTGTCCAGCTTCAATTTCACTATCAACCTCCTTGATATCCCCAGCGTCGACTATGCGTCTCTTTGTTATTTCCATGGCATCAAGCCTGGCACATAGTTCACGCATTTCCCTTTCCATTGCTAGATCAGGCATAGGTCTATCTCTTCTTCTTGGAAGCATGGCTAAGAAATGTTCTTCTTTTCTCTGTTACAGAAAGAAAAGACTTTTTCTGCAGCTCTGATACCTACTTTGATGTTTTTACGAGTACTCTTCCTTCTCCTACTTCCTTCGTCTGCAATATAAAAACAAATTCAAGCTCTGATACCACAATTTAATGCAAACCCCCGAGCCCTCAGGTCAAGGTCCCCATAGGATCGTTCTAAATTTGCCCATTGAGTCTGATTGAATCTTCAGTTCCTACATAGGGAATCCCACACACACAACAACGGTGTTTGCCACGGGTCCTTATGAGTATGCCCTATGTGATCAAACACAAATCATCACTCAAATATCCTGACCACAATAAGATGATCGCTCCCTTTTCCAAATTGGGATTTTGGGTTTCACGATATCGCCATTCCTATTGTCGAGTTTCTCATCTCTTCAACCTCCAAAACCTGAAATGCCAAAACACCAAAATCTTTTGGCTGCATCCTCCTCTGCAGATATATTGCATTTTGTGACTTCTGGAGTTATAGAGAAAAGAACCCTGACCTCTTGTCTTCAAAAATACCAAAATGTTGAATCCCAATCTATTCAACAAAGGTTGGCTTCCAATGGAAATTTTCTCCTATTCAGAAGTTTCGAACTTCTTAACTTCGTGAATCTTGATGCAAATCTCCCGGCTCTTAAACCTCCAAAACCCTGAAATGGTCAACTAGTTTTAACTTCACCTATTGATGAAGACACACCACCTGTACACTCCAATGTATTTTATTTTTGACGTGGAATCTTGCCACTTGTCACTCTTCCTGGCTTTCAGGACTTGAACCACCCTTCGACTGTTGTTCCCCTACCACTTCGAAATCCTGAATTCCAAAGTGATGCCTCCTTCCTTTAGACCGACAACCCACATTTGTTTCAGGCTTCTGGGTACCATAAGTTCAAGACTCTCAATCCCAAACCACTTGTCACCACAATCCCCAAAATTTCGAAACCCCAAAACACCGAAATGCCAAAATGCCACTTACAATATTTCACGTCTCGCAACTCCGGGGTTTTTCAATGCAAAGGCCCCTGGTTCCTTGTCCTCGGAATTTCCTATATTCCGAATCTCAAATTACCGAAATCTTGAAATTCTTCACTTAACAATTCCTTCTCGTGATTCAGGAATTAGAGGACCAAGGATTTTGGCTTACACTATGGACTTACAAACTTCGAATTCCCAAAATGATCTGATGACTCAAAATAAATCACGATCAACGGTCCATGTTGATTCCTGATACCAAAGTGATGGGTTCGTCCTCCCCTATCCACCTTGCATCTTCTTTGGATCATACATTCCTCGCGATTTTGGGAGTTCTCCACAGAGAATTATGACCGCTAGTTTCCTCCTTGACAGCTTTCGTGAAATGAACCAGTATTCTTCCACTGGAACTTAACTTCTACGAGACACTTTCAATCTTTGTCTCCCTTTGATTACTTTCAAATGTGTTGACCCTCCTGATATTGTTCTAGAAACTCAAGCCTTGAAAAGACTCTGGTATGCACTCTTTGTGGAAATCTATCAAATACTTCTAGGTATTTGATCCTTTTGACTCTGTGCACTCTCAACAACAATAGTCCTTCAATCCTTCCCTTTGTTGATAAGTCCTAAGACTTTCAATGGCCTGCGCACTCCTTGCATGACTTCTGTACTCCTCCTGTGCTTCTATTGAATGAGAACAATAGTATCCCTCCTGAGCTTTCTGAGATAAAACTCATAATCTTTGTCAACGCACACCTTGCGGATGTTTCACTGTACTCCTTGCAGGAACTTCTCTCACTCAGGAAGAGAAACAATTGAAACTCATTCTCTCTCTCTCTATCAAAATTCAAACATTCAACATGAAATCATACATTCACCACAACATTTAAACGAAATGCATAACAGAGAGAATAAAACAATTGTAAGCATACCATTCACCATGTATAAACAGAAAACATCATAACACCATGGAATATGATTCAAAGATTCATATATTAAATCAAAGCTCCTGTACATGGGTTCTTCTCTACAACTCTCTGCTATAGCTCTCAAAAATGGTGATAATGTTCATGATCATACAATGATACAATGGTGAGGGTGTCTATATTTGTTTTCCCTCCTATGCTCTAAAACTCTCTAATCTATTAATTCAAATCTACCTACTTCCATTAACTGGGATTAAATGCCTTTTACATTGACAGATGAGAGCAAATCGCTCACGATCTATTTAAAACAGTCAAACATAAAAGCAAGTATGCTTCCATCTATTACATTTATATCCATTTATTAATCTTTCAAAACATTTCAAAACGTGAAAAATGTGTTAGTGCTTGTCCCAATTGGCTTCTCCTTTCACGCTTTCTTGACTGCTTACGATGCTCCTGCATCAGAAAGGAAAGTGGTCAGTCAAGAAATTGTTGGCCAGGGGACAGCGAAGGCTGTTAAGGAGGTGGCTGAGGTACATGGAAATCCTTAGAGATGAAGAGGAGATGGTTCATGTGTATGAACCAGAGACTGGGAGAAATGTTAGTGACATTGAAGATGAACTGAGACCATTGGATGATCTCAAAGACTTCCAGGAGGGCAAAGATGAATTTTCAAATTTCCAACTGGGCAATGAAATGAGATCATTGGAGGATCTCATAGACTATTAGGAGGACAGACATGGAAATTCATATTGCCAGGAGGGTAATGGTATGAGATTAATAGAGGATCTCATAAACTGCTAGGTGGGAAGAAGTGGACTTTCAAGTTGCCAGGTGGTAAATGGAAAGCGATTAGTGGAAGGTCTTGCGTACTTCCAGGGGAGTAGTACTAAAAGTTCAGATTACCAAGTGGGAAATGAGATGGGATCAATGGATCTCATAGACCATCAAGTGGGCAGTAGAAAATTCCCAAATTGCCAGGTAGGCAGGGGAAAGGAGATGAGACTGTTTGAGAGTCTCATGAACTTAGGGGAGAGTTTAGATCAGCAAGGAGTGCTGAGAGGTGAGGATCAAAAGAGCATTATGATGATTGGAGGAATTCAGTTATTCCTGCCACATAGCCCAGTTGAGGCCAGTGAAGGTGTTGCAGATGGAGCAACAAAAGAAAGACAGCCAACATAAATTGTCATGGAGGAAGAAATGGAGTAGACACTGACGTTTTCCTAAGAAGCAGAAGATGAGCATTGAACAAAATGGCTCAAAATTTTCATCCAGGAAGATGGACAAGAAATCACTGCAGTATTGGAAGCTGCAGAAGAAGAAGAAGAAGAAGAAGAGGAAGCAGACAACATGGATTTTCTTGGTCTGTGTGAAGAATTGGAAGCCCTGGAGAGAAGGGTGATGGTGCAAATATTTCACATCCAATAGGCTAAGTTGGAAGCAGATAGAGGAGCATACCAGCCTGGGGAGTAGCTGGAAGAACACCTGGCAGAAGCAAATCTGTCAGAAGGAAAAAGTACTGTAGAATTGGAGTCTGTAGTGGAGTGGCCACTCAGTGCCAGAAAGATAGATAAAGACCACATGGGAGATCAAGCAAATCTGCCCATTGAGAAGACAGAAGTGCAGCAGAGAAGACTGCATACAAAGAGCCAGCCATGGGAGCAACTAGATGAGGTAATTGAAGAAATCAAAAGGTTGATGTTGAGTTCAGTAGCAGAGACTACCAACAACGAGAAGCTGAGTAGAAGGGAGCCTGCAAGAGTAGCAAGGCAGCAGTAGCAGCAACAACGAAGCAGAGGAGTATATGGATAGCTCCAAAGAACTGTTTTGGATCCAGGTCGATTTTGATAGCTGTTCTGGGAAGATCATGAGCAGGAGCTCATGAATTTTTCACAGCAGAGGAGTATGATGTAGGAGCATCGCTCCAAGCCAGCCACGTGCCATCCAGCTAACACATCAAAGTGCACATTTAATGGAGAAAGGGAGAGTCACAACCCTCTCAATTTTGAAATTCAAAATTTCCTTAAATGGTTGTAAGGTTGAAATCTAGATCTGATTCAGACTAGACAACCATTCAATGTAATTGAATGTAAATGAATGAGAGTTGGTGAGGATGGAGGGAAGCACTCGAGGAGTCCCCTTTTGTAAAAAAGCTTCTTCTTTTGTTTTCAGTAGAGATGAGAGGTAGAGAAGAATAGAGAGAATAGGTTAGAGAGGAGAGGAAGCCATGACTCTCTTCTAGTCCGAGCTCACATTGTCAAGAGGCATTTCATATAAATACAATCGGATCAATTTTTCTTGCATGTTATTCTGTGTATGTTGATGAATGTCTTTAAGTGTTTATGATATGTTGTAGATGTATGTTACATGTGCATTTGTAGAGATAGATAGGTTTTCCTATCTGTGAGTTCTTTGATTTCAGGTTTGTGTTATTTGAGGCTTCATGAAAGAGGTTGCATGACAGAGTACTGTGGTATCTGAAAGCCAGTGCATAGAGTGCACTTCTGAATTCTATGGAATTTGGACAGAGTTATGCCAAGAGGGTGCACCATAGAAAGTATTAGACCTATGGAGGAAGCCTCAAGTTTGTTGAAGACCTTGAAGGAGAAATTGTGTAGAGGAGAGCACAGAGAGGGAAGACAGAACATCTGAGGTTCTGTAGAGCTCTGCTAGGAGGACATCGAGTGGGTGCAAGAGGTGCAGGGAAGGAACTCTATTTCAAGTTTAGTAAGAAGACAGAGTCACTGAAGATTCTATAGAAGTTCTATCAGGAGTGTTGAAATATTGTAACTGCAAATAGTATTTTTATTATTATTAATATATTATTCATAGGATCAATCCCCATTGTGGATTGATCATGTCGGTTATTGTAATAGGACCAAATCCCCTTTTGTGGATTGGTCAACAGACAATTATAATAGGAAAAATAAGAAGTTGACCCCAACAGTTAATAAGGAGACCCAAAAATATAATAAAGGTGGGTTTACCCACCCAGTTGGAGAAGTCGGCCCTTCAAGTGAAGAGACACTTCACACGTGCCAGACTTGTATAAATAAAGGAGGCTAGCACCTCACTTGGACATAACTCAGTTGTTCAGTTTGAGAGACAAGTTCTGATATGTTACCGGCAAAGGAGAGAGAGAGTGGCGCATATCTTGGGAGAGGAGTTTTTGTTTTAGCATAGAGATCTCCTGGCATTGTATTGGCTATCTATATTAAGAATGTTTTTCTGGGTTTTCTTCCCCTAGAGGGCTTCCCAAGATAAATGTTG
>JASDQU010260992.1:0-13489 GCA_032191745.1 Picea mariana
TATATGTCTTACATGTACACGAGGAAGCACCATAAGAGGACAGTCTGTCAGGGGGAGCAGCCCCAGATGGAAAGATACCTTTGCCATTGATGACAAAGGGGGAGAGATTTATCAGATGCAGAGGACAAAGGCATGATTCCAGGTGAAGCATGAATGATATGATTTCAGTATTGCATCAGAGTGTTGCCATCAATGCTAAAGGGGGAGATTGTTGATTAAGGTTGGTTGTCATTGATGTCAACCCTTGAATAAAGCCCCGTAGCACAAAGGTTTCGGTAGTGGACCCAATATTGTTTGATGTAAATATGACTCATTATTGTTTTTTCATGGTTGATAAGAAGTAAATATGGATGAACTCCAAAGTGGTCTCCTTATGGTGAAAGCCCTCACAGGAAGATGCTTTCTGGAGTAAGAGAACCCATGCTTAATTGTGGAATAATGAGATGAAGGAAAGTGAATTTGTCAGGGAAAGTATCCTAGATCGATATTTCTTGTCATGTCATTTCCAGTGGTATGTGGAACGTCACATAATTCCTCACTATTAGAGAGTTATGGCCATGAGAAGTTGGAGACCCCAGGTTTGAGTAATGGACCCAAGTTTGTTTGATGGGTAACGGTATGAGTTATGATATATTTTAAGATAATAATATTCTATATGGATAGTACATGTCATTCCATTTATGGTGGTATGTAGAACATCACATAACTCCTCACGGTTTGAGAGTTATGGCTTTACGAAGTTGGAGGACCCTCATATGTCATCTAGAAGCCCCAAAAGCTCAAAGTAGTCAAAGTGGTTTAAGAGATTTTAAAAGGAAAATAATAAAGTGAAGTGATGAAGGTATTATAATTCAAGTGAATAAAAAATAAATTATTTCAATAATAAATTTAATAGAGAAATTAGAAGTGGACCCAACCCTAAAATAAGGAAAGTGGGCCAAGTGACCTAGAAGATGTCTTTAAGGAAGCTACTTGGAGAGTATAAATAATAGGCAAGGCTCTCTCATTTGAATTGCACTTGATCATATTGAATATCTATATTTTTCTGAGGTAACAAAGGATATCTAAACTAGAATTCTGAGTGAAGGTGAAGAAAATAAGGCTGAAATGCAAGGAAGGATAAACTCTTTTGAGGGTGCTTTCTAAAGTATGTTATTTACAGGTCATCTCACCATTTTCGCTATAACTTTTTTTATATAATTATTCAGATCGTGAAATTGCTATGAAAGTGAGAAAACATATCCAAGTATGTTTGGTAAAAACTTCATCTTGTGGGTCGTTGTATTTTGGGAGTTACAATCCGTGGAAAATAGGGTTTGTGGCCAGTCCTGAAACTAGTCAAAATCAGGTGTTTCGGGTAAAAACATCATAACTTCTTCATAAAAGATCCAAATTCAGTGAGACAAAATGGGTTGGTTAGGTTAAATTCTTTATCATTCTTTGTAATAGTTTCAGATCAATTCATCAAACATTTTGTGCGGGGAACGCTCTACAAGGTCACTCTCTAGAATAAGCCAGAATTCAACAAGGTGTGCCATTTTTGCTATAACTCCTTTTCTGAGAGGTTCCAAGTAGTGACACTTGGAGGAATTCCATTAAACACACTGAAGAACATTTTTTATCAGTTTCAGATATTCATACATTACAGGTTCAAAATTATGATGACTTCAAGTTAGGGTTGTTGACTAATTCAAAACTAGGCATGTGAGACTAAAGAAAAGTTTGATGAAAATGTTAGTCTCTTGTTTTTAAAGTCAAGGAAGGTTTGCAGGAATGTGATCATATACACCAGGTATATTACAGAGCTACAAATCATATTTGGATGATGAAATTGATGAGGGATTTTGGTTGTGGTACATGTTGATTACATAGCTGAGACAAGTAGTTGATGAGTTGGTGCACATACATGAGGTGTATAGTTGATGATGTTGGTACATATTGATGAGTCATAGTTGACGAGTAGTTGACACATTATTGGTAAATACTTGGTACATGGTTGGATGCGCTTGTTTATGGTACAGTTTGATTATAGGTTGGTGCATCGTTGATGCACTTGTTTATGGTACAGGTTGATTACAGGTTGAGGTACAGGTCGATGCATGGTTCAAATTATTGGTACAAGTTTACAATGGTATATCTCACAGTGATAGTGTGATATATCTCACAGTGATAGTGTGACAGTGGTTCCATCATTCTACTTCTACTTCAGGGTGGCAGGACGGGGCAAGGACAGGTGGTTGTAGCCACCTTCTGATTGTAGCCAGAGAACATTGGGGGTTTTAGCCTCCTTCTGGTAGTAGCCAGAGANGACATATAAGAAAAAGCATTATGTGGTTTTCTCCCGATTTGGGTTTCCACGTAAAACACTGGTGTACTGTGTATGTGTGTGATTGTTTATTTCTTACTTCTCATTATTGGATAATAATTCTACATTGATATAACATTTGAAGAAAAAGGATTATAATTATGTTATTATTGATTCACCCCCCCTCTCAGTAATCCAACATTTCCTATGCTTATTATAGCCAATGAGTTTGAGGGATTTTGGAGTAGAGAACCTAGTGAAGGAATGTAAGGGAATGAGTGGTTCAAATTCAGGTGGGTCAGTGGGCTTCTGGGTAGCATCAAGAAGGGATGGCTCTTCAACAAGGGGAACTTTCACATCTTCTTCAACAACATCTTCTGAAATGGACATAAAAAAAAATTGTTCCTTACACTTGTGCCCTGGAAAATATTTTTCATCACAATTATAGAAAAGACCCTTGAGTTGGATTTCATCCATTTCAGGCCTAGTTAATTTATGTACTTTGATGGGAGTGGTAGGGGGGCAAGATGAGTGGGTCGAGGGCAAGGAACAAAAGAAGGTTTTTTGTTCTAGGAAAAAAAAACTTGTTGGGCATCTTTGGCACATTTAGTAGCTTCCAACCATGTCTAAGGGTGGTCCATGATAACTTGGGCCATGATTCCCAGAAGAACACATCTGACATGCCCTCAGTTCGAAAGGACAATTTCTCAAAAGAAGTTACAAAGTCTTCCACTGTGTCGGATTGTTTCAACTTGGTCAAACAACTAAGATAGTAGGTATCAGTGTCAAAGCGGTCATAGAGCTCAGCAAAAAATTGGGTCCATGTAATATGCCCATGACGTGAAGTTTTACGCCATTGTTAGTGTCCAGGATCCCGATAGAGAATGACATAGAGAAGTTTGGCCAACTCATTAGTAATGCCATGCTGAGAGAAATAATGCTCCACTTGAGTGACCCAACCTGTGGGATCAGATCCATCAAATTTATTGACCTCAATGCAGGGAAGACGGGGTTCATGATTAAAAGAGTTGTATTAAAAATGTAGAGAATGATAGGAATCAACACCATATGGTTGGTCTGAGGAAGAAGGACATGAAGTTCGGTTCAACAACTAGTTGACAACAGACTGAAGGGTGTTAAATTGGTTCATGAATTTGGCATCCATGGTGTCAAATTGTTGTTGGAATTGGGTCTCAAATTTTTCAAGGAAGGAATTGGTAGAGCCAATATTATATGTCACTTGTTGGAGGAATTCCTTGGTTTCATTGATGGATGCTTGCATGTCTTGGTTGTGAGTGGTGGCCATTTGGAGATGGGGAGTGCTACTAAGGTAAAATGGGTGGGTGGGACCATAGAAAATGAATTGTAAGTGATAGGTACCACTACGATTAAGGTGAGAAGGGGAATATAATGGTATAGGTGGAAAACTAGGGACGTTGGGAAGGGGTCGAATCCACTGAAAAAAAAAAAAGGCTAAAAAATGAAAGGTATGAATACGATCATGGAGAAAAGGGGAATGCAATGGGATAGGGACCAGATAAGTGTGTTGGTCGGACCAATGTAATTTTTTTTCCAACTCCTACAGAGTTATACTCTGGTCTAAAGAATATTGCCTTGGTGAAATGATCAAATTCTTAATAGGAAGAAATGTGTAGTAATTTCGCAACCCAAATTCATGAGGTAAGGTTGCATGCCAATAAATCTTGTCTGTTCTATTTTTGTTTTCATCCCAAGGGTTAGGGTATTCAAGGTGTCTACAAAAAAGGGTTTTCCTTGTGTTATAGATCTCTAATATACATGTGGGGTCCAACAGTGGTACTCGGCCCAATATCTTAGGGAACCAACTAAGGAGGCTAGATTGTTCCCTTACCCATACTACCTGACTACCTAGGTACTAGAGAGTATCTTCCTGAGTGTTTTTCTCGGTGACATTATAAAATTCAGGAGGCCAATCAGTTTATCTACGGAGGGCTTCAGAAGAGTTAGGTCGATCCATATATAGGTGTTGTCTTATGCACTACCACTAAAAGGGATACTGACATGGGTTACAAGGGTGACCAACAATGTGTGCTTGAGTACCACTTGTATTTCCTACGTGTATGCTTCCCCGACCATTGATTTATGCGTTAAATGACATATCTTTGTAGCTTTAAGACGCTGGAATACGTCTCTACCCTGAAAAAATTTAACCCATAGTTTTCTACCAAGGAAAGTGCTCTGATACCACTTGTAAGGTACCAGGTCTATTATATTAGCAGAAAAGAGAAATAATGAAGGGGATAACACCAAGATAGCAACAGAATAAGGAAATACTACAGAGATAGCACTAGAACAACAAATTATATGGAACCACAACACCAAAATTATACCTTTATTGATAGGAAACAATGTTTACTTTCCTCTTCAAGGGGGGCACCTCCACCAGAGCAGAGCTATATTACAATAATTCTCAAGAGAAAAATTCTCATACCCTCTACTCATATTTATACTAAATCTATCTATCCAAAAGAAAAATCTAGAGGAAGATCCTTCTAGAAGAAGAAGCTTCTATTAGGTCTTCTTACATTTGACTTATTCTTCCTTATCGTTAGGCCCTATTAATATTGGCCTTTATTACATGGAAATGTATTGTTCTACCCACTTGAGGGGTTAGGGAGGTTAGGTCCCTAACACCGCCACAATTCAAGGTTACTAGTGAAACCCCATGTTAACCTAAGATAAATTTATCCCCAACTTACTTTGCTTCTAAATATTGATTTTTGGGTTTTATCCCAAGATTACCATTTTTTTATCGTCATCATTATCTCACTCTTTTATATGCATTTAAAATTAGTGAGAGGAGCATAGTCAGTAATTTCTAGACTAAAACCTTGGAAATTCTCATAATATGCAAGGTCATATGGCACTTTATTTATTGAACCATATTTTTCATTGAAAAAATCTTCTAAAGCATATTGCAAAGGAATTCCTCCGTTGTCATCATGAGTATTGTGGGGTATTTCTTGATTTTGTGTTCCCTATCCTTCAAGTTGTTCTTGTTTAACCACTTTGATTTCTGGGATGCAGGATTTCAGCATCAAGAGTTTATCTTGAGATAATTTGATATAATTTCCTATATTTATTACTTTTGGATTGGTATTCTCCAATCCTGCGATCCTAGGAAGTGGAATGTCTGAGATCCAGCTTCCATGATAGACAAAAGAGGAGAAGAAGATTGTTCTTTTTGTAAACTAGATTTCAGATCTGTGACTACTTCCATAATTACATCTAGTTTTCTATTTATCTATTTAATGTATTCTCCTTGCTATTTAGTTTTATGGTTTATTTCATCCATATATGTGTGCATGTCAGATACATGTGTCTTGGTTTGCAAGACATCTTGTGCAATTTCATCCATATTTGTGCAAGACAGATAGTATAGTAGTTTAAGTAGTTCTGAAGCCCAATTATGTCTTGTGGATTCTCTTCAAAACTTTTTATGTAATGCACAAATTGTAGGTCCACAAATATACTACCATATTTGAATTTTGGTGCATAGTTTCCTACACCAAGAGATCTATTAGTTATAGGATTGTTTGTTGAATCCTTTTCTCTAGGAAGAGAATCTCTAATCATTTTTAGATATCAAGGATTTATTTTTTGCAGACAATCGGGGTAGTCGATATGTTTTCCTATATGTTATTTGTTGGATGGTTCTGTTATATCCTTTTTTCCATTGAATATTTCAAAAGAACCAAGGTCGGGGATAGGAGTGGAGAATATTGTGGCTTCACAGAATTTGCAGGAAGAGTTATTAGTTTTATGACTAGAGAGATTCTCATACATTTCTATAAATCTTGATAAAGAACTAACACTAGGCCTTGAAGTAACCAAATTTTGTGTCTACCTATTAGTGTCAATAATGGCACTTTGTGTTCTTCCTAATATAAGGATAGGGCCATTGCTTTTGTTACAGAAAGACAATTGATGTGTCTCTGATGGAGGAAGATATCTATCTTTAAGGGAGGTGTACTTAACATTCCATTCATTTAGGATAGTGGGTTTTGTGAATAATAGGGATCAACCTAATCCAAAGACAAATAGATTTCTTTACGATCAGAAAAGATCACAATTTGTGCAAGGTTGAGAGAATACTTAGTATTTAAAGACTCTATCTAAAACATGACTTATTTTCTGATTGACTAGGTTCACTACTAGAGTACAAGGACAAGAGCATACTCAACTATTACAAACTCACTAGACACAAAAATCTAGACTATATTCTCTCCTCTCGAACCTGATGATATAAATGCAATCCCATACCTCTATTTTATAATATCAAGAGTTGGTAACTGGTTATATGAAACCTATGAGTTCCAGTAAAAAATAACTACACTTATATTATTCTTGTCCTTATGAGATGATTGGGAATTTGGGGATAGCCAGATGTTATCTCATCCTGTGAGGTCCTTTCAGACATATGGGGACCCATCCTTATTTTCAGGACGTCACAATAAAAAGTGGATATTACTTTTGGGAATGCCATGAAAATCCAACTGACACCATTATAATCCAGTAAGACTTTAAATTATTCTTGGGAGGCCCACTATGCTTCCCATTATTCAAATGATGTATAGTATATATTCAATACATATGGAGAAACTATAGTTCCATACATGGAAGTGAATTGAAGCATATGTAGAAAGGACAACCCATCACGGTTGGTACTCTCTCGTATTATGGTGCACATATGTAACCCAAAAACATACTTTTTACTTTGTACCATGGTGTATCTAGATGATTATTGTGGACTAGATGTAATGTGTTTCCTTGATTGCAGATACCAAAGAAAAAACATGCATCACTCTTTGTTGCTTCTTCTATTTCATCTCGTAACCATAGGATGAAATCTCATTTGTTGGCATGGCTGAAATCTTGGTCACTAGGATAGTAGTTATACATGAGAATATAGAACCATGTGATCCAATTTTCTCGACTGATGACACTACATTCAAATATGAACCATATATTTTGTACATGCTTTACATATTGCATTATCTAACAATAATCATTATTCCAAAACCATGGCTCATGTAATACTATATACCTATGACCTACATAAGGTTCGAACATGATGGAATCCTGATACATTTGTGGGACTACCTCTAAAATACCAAATATTAGACTCATGGTTGCAACTATTGATCCATCTACACAAAATATGCTCATACACGGGACTCATCCTAATAGAGTCAACTAGACACTCAAAACATGGATTAATTGTATAATGTTTACAAACAAGCATCCAATAATATCATTGTAGTGTAGGATATGGATTAGGTATACTTGTGTTGGAGGAACCTTCTTCTATAGTTATCATCTTGATTTCTTTGCAAGTTCTTTGTGAAATTTGTTTAGCTTCTCTAGTTAGTAGATATGCAATGCAATTTTCTTTACCAAGATTGTATTCAATTTTGAAATCGTATCTGTCAAGACAGAGATTCCATTTGAGAACCATTTTGTTTCCCTTTTCAAGAAGTTTGTGGTTTGAAAGCATACCCTTCATATGTTTTAAATTTGTTCTTACACTAAAATGAATAGGTTTAAGGAATAGCCTGAATATTTTGATGCCATTTTTTACTACAAGTATCTCTTTGTGATATGAAGGATAATTAAATTCCAATCCCTTGAAATAGCCACAGGTGTACATGAAAATTTACTCTCTTTTAGTATTCTTTTGAAATAGTACACTAGCCCATACATGATCTAAAAAATATGTCTCAAGTATGAAAGGAAAATTTATATCTTGAAGATGCAGGGTTGGCAAATTCTGTATTTTTTTCTTAATTATCTCGATTGTTGTAGACATGATTTCATTCTAGGGAAAAATGTTGTTGAGTATTTTCTATAAGCATTTTAAATCCTTGGCTTGGTTTTCATAAAAGTTTCTAATATAATTTATACAACCAAGGAACCTCTGCACTTTATTTTTATCAAAAATTTTATCAGGAAATTCAGCTAGAGCTTTTAACACATGTTCCTGCAGTTATACCTTACCTTTAGCAAGAATAAAACCAAGATAATCAATCCTATTTTTTTCAAATTCTAACTTGGTATTTCTAAGAGATACACCATTTTAATATAATCCTTCTTACACCTTTTCCAAGTGTTGTTTGTGTTGATTCATGTCAATTGAGAAAACCAACAAATCATCAATATATAGAATAACAAAATATATATACCTAAATATTTATTCCATACTCATTTGGAACTCATATGGAGCATTTTTCAGTCTAAATGGCATAACCTTCCACTAATATTGGCCGTGAGATACAAAAAAATATATTTTGTACCTATCTCTGGGTGAAACTCTAATTTTCTAGAAACCACTCTTTAAATCAAATTTGCTAAAGATATTATTGAAACATATATTAGCAAACAATGCATATTTGGATGGTAGGGGATATCTTATGCGGATCATTTCTTGATTTAGAGTTCTATAGTTTATGGCCATCCTAGGACTTACATACTGAGTTCTATAGTTTATGGCCATCCTAGGACTTGCACGCTTCTACTCTGAATGTTTGTTGAAATAAAATTCCAAACTATCCCAAGGACTTCTTCTAGCTCAATGAGTTTCCTGCCCAGGAGTTTTGCAATCTCCTTCTTGCAGTATTCCAATTCATTAGTATAAATATGATTTTTTTATGATTTATGTGGAGTATCATGGTAGTTTTCTTTATATGGAAGATCAACAAAGTATTGTTCACACATCTAGAATTAATATGGATAATCTGATGTGCAATCCTTTTCAAACTTTACTTTAACAATCTGAATCACTTCATACCATGAATTTATGAATGTCTAAAAATATTATTTACTTTGGCTGTTTTTTCTACTAAGAGATCTATTTCATCAGGAAGATTGTTCTTGGCTCTGCTCACATATGTAAATTTGGTGGGAAAAAGTCACTTTTATTGTTTGAATGATAAAATTAAATATGTATTGATTTACATTCATTGGCAAGTGTTTATTTTCAAATTCATGGCCAGGAATAATATCACAACCAATATCATAGCTATACAAATTTACAGTATTTTTATAACGATTCAGAATTATTGGGAAATTGGGATTTATTCCTCTAATGGTAAAAATAGCGCCATTCATAGATCTAAAAGAAAAATGTATGGGTTGTCAGTAGTATTCAGGTATGGAATTATGCTTTTTGCAAGAATTAATTTCTCATGTATCAAGATATGCATCTAAGGAAAATTGATTATAACACAAGTTTGATATCTATTGTAATAATTACTCTGTCATCTAAACCATTGCACAATGGGACAAATGTCATCATTGTTTGGTCATATGGTATCTTATATATTTCTTATTTATCAATCACGGTTGAATGAGATTGAGGTAGAGAAAAAAATTCATTCAAATCTTGTTCCAATTTTTCATCTTAGGGTTCTGCAAGTTTTATTTTAAATTCAAGGAACTCTATTTTATATTGCATAACTTAATTCAAGATTTCCTTTATTAGTTCTTTATTTTGTTTTATCTCTTCTTCTTCTTTATCTTAAATCCTTTTCTTAAGAATAACTTTATCACTGAACTAAAAATATTCATATTCAGAGATTGAATCTATGACTGGAACAAGATTCCTATTTCCATAAGATTTCCTCTAATGAAGGAATTGAGGTTCTTCTCTAGTCCTTCTAGTTGGTTTTGGATTCAAGTATGATGTAGGAGGAGGATTAGGATGGAAATCCTTGTATGTGGGATAATATTTATCAATATTCACCATGTTGGGATACGTGAGCGATGACAACTTTTCTCATAGCTAGCAAAGTTAAGTACGAAGGAATTTAACAATCTGGAAGTCTTTAGGAGTGAGGGATTGGAGACAAGACTGTAGGGAAGATATTTAGGCTTGGATCTGAGAAGTAGAAGGATCCATGCTCGTCATTTTTATATCTGGAAGGGATATAAAATCAATATGTATATCAGAATTAGAAGAATGTGAATCAGAAAGAGTTAATATATTTACATGAGGAAAAGAAGAATTAGAATCAGAGTCAGGAGATTATGTCACAGAGAAGCATTCACCATCTGAATGAAAACCGATTGGATCCCAATTAGCTATATCATATGCATGTGTGAAAATATACATGAGCTTAGAGTGGTGATTTTTATTTCCTTGCAAAGGAAACTGATTAGTCTAGTGGCTAGGATTGTGACAATTATAACAGATAGATTTTATTTTATTTTGAGAGCTACGTTTTTTTGAAATAGTTCTTTTTGAGTGTTTTTTTCAGGTCTAGGGTATTTTCTAGATTTCTTAAATCTATATTTAGGCTGGAATATTTTAGATCTAAATTTACATTTATCTCTACAACCGTGTTTTTTAGAATTATTTTTATACAACAAAAATCATAAGTTTCAACATAGTTGTCATAGGCAAAATGATCAAGCCTTAACTGCTTCTTAACCTATTTAGCATTTTTTCATCTCATACATTCGTTTTGTATGGTTTTCATGATCTGTTCTTACAATCCATCCAGAGATCATCTTCAATCTGTATATTATTTATTTCCATTCTTTCTCTGACTAAATCTATAATTCTACCAAGCATTTCAGAAATATACTTTCTTAAATAAGCTACATTATCAGGATCTAGAGTTTTATACAATATATATTTCATTGTATAAAAAAATTCAAGGAGTTCCTTTAAATTATACAATCTTCCATTCATGAATAAATTTGCATAAATATGTGTATCAATATTTGTATCTCCATAGAATTCATGTACAACGGATTTAGAAAGTTCATTTATGGGTTTTTCACTTTCCATGATTTGAATCTTATCAGCCTCATTTAATCTTGACCACCACAATTCAAGGTTACCAGTGAAATCTTATGTTAAATTGAGAGCAAGTTCTCCCCAACTTACTCTTCTTCTAAAGATTGATTTTTGGGTTTTGGCCCAAGTTAGCCATTTTTTTTATCATCATCATTATCTAAATATTTGATCTGCAGTTAAAATTGTTGGAATCTTAGGTTCTGATGGTTTGGCACACTTCTCCTGGAGTTAGTTGGTTGGATGGTCAACCAACAAATGGATATAGTTGGTCGAGCGGATGTCAACACCAGTTGGTCATATATTCAACCTTAGTTGGTAAAGTAGTCAAATAGAAATCGAAGACAATCGATCGATGGATCAACCAGTCAAGCAATTGACTACAAATTGGACCCATGGATGGTCAATTCAAGTGAATTTTAGTATCTGAATACATAGCTTGGATTTGATGGAGTCAACTTTAACAGTTGATGGTTGTATGTGGACAAGATATTCCCAATTTCAAGGAAGTTGGTTAGATCTTGAGACTATAAATAAAGTCCCTAGTGGGTCATTATAATGTAATGTTGTAATACAAATAATGAAATTAAATATGTTCAATACACATTAAGACATTTTGATCACAATGTCTTATGCATAGTTGTTGTAATGGTGTCTTTAGACACCACCGATCTTTTGCGAAGTTATTTCTCTTTGATTATTCTAGATATTCTATTATGTTTTTCACACAAGGTTACACCTAATCCCCAACATGGTATCAAAGTGAATGGTTTAGATCTCTCCTATTGCTTGAAAATCCAACTAAGTCAGATCTATATGTGATTGACTCTAGGCCAATGATTTTCTGACTATAACCCATGGAAATAGATCATATATGTTATATATAGAAGATGGTTTCAAAGATTGATGTTGTTATTCTGAATGGATCAAATTATGTTATCTAGGCACCACATGATGAACCCTTTTTGAAGAGTAAAGGACTTTGGAAATATACAAATACTGTGATTCCAAATCTGACGAAAGACCAAATGAAATTTGTTATTGATGGAAAGAAGGATGAGGCCATGGAGGTCATCACGACCTATATTTCGTGAGAGATTCAATTCCATACAAGTGAAATTGATTGTCCTCATTAAGTATGAAAGAAATTGAAGTATTTATTCGACAAATTCGATGAAATCCAATTCATGCAGATAGAGAAAGATTTCATATCTCTCGATCCTCATTCCTTCGACTGAATTGATGATTATTTGGCACGTGTGAAAAAAATAAAGTTATAATTGGAAGAATGTGGAAAGAATTATCAGAATAAATATGAACAACTCATCTATATGGTCCTAATGAATCTAAGAACACCATTCAACATTTTCGTTTTGACATTTTGAAACAATTCGAAGGGACACGAAGAAAATGGTAAGGATTATATCTTTGAATTTTTATATGGCTTACTAATTAATGATCAACATAGACTTCTTAATCAGGGGAATATTGGTGGTAAACATCAAGCTCACTTTCTCAAGGGAAAGGGAAAGGTGAATCATAAATAAAGAGTATATTTTGATACCCCTATACACTAACCAAAATATCTCGACCAAAAAAATAAAGTGTAGACTGATGATTCAACATCGACCAGGAAGAATCGAAAGAAAATAACGTGTCTTTTATTGTGGAAAGATTGGACATTTTGAGGACTGTTGGAAGAAGAATATTGATCTAAAGAGGTAAATTGAAGGAGATGTCACGGCTATTCATCAATTTGGTGATAATTTCACCTTCCAAGTGAGAACTTCTCGAGCATTTCTTTATGATTCTTTACAAAATGAATGGGTATTTGATTCTGGATGTACTCATCATATTTCCAAGGATGCCTCCTTTTCCACATCCTTGGATAAGATATGGAGTGAAATATCTATGCTGCTGCTAATTTTTCCCTTGACATTGTTGGTCGTGGTGATGTTCCCTATTGACATGGAAAAATTGTTGATGTCTATCATGCTTCCAATCTGAGCACAAAATTGCTATCAGTTTCTCAAATGACACAGACAAATAAGAATTTTTATTTTGGTCGGATCAGTTCTTTTTCAGGGATCCAAAAAATGGTCATTCAATTGTCACCGAAGGGTTTCTCGACCCAAAGGATGGTCTCTACAAGTTTTGTGACTTGACTTGATCTTAATCTAAACCATTTATTGTTAAGCCCTAATATTGGCTCATTACCCCTTAATTGGGGCATATTATATTAGGAATGTTGTTTTATTTATGTCGGCTTTAGGCCATTAGTTGTAATTATACCTCGTAGTCTCCTATATATACCAAGGAGACATTTTCATTTTGAATCATCTTGTACT
>JASDQU010260999.1:13863-26397 GCA_032191745.1 Picea mariana
CTTTCTTTTTTACTACAAGGTCTGACCAGAGGACACTGCCTTGGCTTGGTGGCCAGAGCTGACAGTGTTACCCACTGGTATCTTCGCAGAAATGATAAGGCTGGCTCATGATGAGACCCCCTTTCCTTTGGCCATGCAACCAATGGTCACTGCCCTGGCTTGGTGACCAGATAGTGGCAATGTCATACTGCTAAATACCTATGAACATAATGGGCCGGCTCGTGATGAGACCTCCCATCCTCTTGGTTAGGTCTTGTTTTATTTTATTATTTTTCTTAGGGTCCCTTAGTTTCTTATCGAGAGGCTTTTTATTGCCTTCTTGGGGATCCTCTGGGTGAAGCATCTCTAGGTTTTATTTCCTATGGCTTTTATCTTTTACCAGCTGCTTTTACCCCCTGGGCCTTTAGCCCCTTCTTCCCACAAGACAAAATGTAACCTTGAAAGGTCATCCTGGTGGCCAGACTAGGGGAATGGGATGGATGAGCGGGGTATAAGATGTAAATATGATAAGATGGTGGGAGCGGACGATGGCTCTACAAATCCCCCTTGGTGGCTAACCAAAACCCATGAATAGCAGCTTGCTAAGTAACCCAATCAATCACCCCAACAATGGTCAAGTGGATTAGTGTAAGATCCAAGCAGTCATCAGAAATGAAAGGAACCTAATGCATATATACGAAGGCTATAACGATCAAATGTGACACATATCATGATACCTCGGACCAATTACCTGATGGAGCAAGAGTCCTCTCCGATGCAAGCCCAGGCCGGTGGTGATGGAAGCCGCTACTGCTGACAGGACAAGTTTGGCTGAGAAGAAGAAAGATGGGCCCTCCAGGGCCATGCTCAAGTCACTCCTGCTCTCGGTACTCCATGTCTAGGACCATGCGGGCCTCAAGACATGATCTCCTAGTTATCCCTAGATATCGGGGATAACAATTACCAAACCAGGGTAGTGGGTCTTGGTAGCATAGCCAAGAGAAAGGGGGTCTCATCACGAGCCAACCTTCTCATTTCTGTGAAGTGTTTGTGGGTAGCGTTGTCACCTCTCGTCACCACGCCAAGACAATGTCCCCCATCTTTTCCCTTGAAAAGAAAAAACAATAAAACCAAGAATAAAAGGCATTGAATGGGCTAGGAAACAATGGAATCCATGATAAGGTGCAGGCTGTCCTCTACAAAGGCACCCACGGGCAAGACCTACATTTCAGTGTTATCACTGCACCCTCTGCCCAAACACTTCCCCTACACCATTTCACACACTTACATGACCTAGATTGGCTCTCACCTGGGAAACACCCCAAACTTGAGGAGGATTAGCCCAATAGGACATCCTGAGACCCTCTCCAAACCTGACTTGTTAAACTATATAACGTCTTTGAGCATTTGTCTGGGTGAAGGGGTGTTTGATGCACATGTTTGGGTAATTTGATTATTGGATGTGATTGACATTGCTATGATCCCTGTGACTTATGAGCTCATGCAAGGCGTACTTGTTGTTGCTGCAGGACCATGCTCGGTGGACAGGTACATATGGGGAGATGATTAGCTCGGACCTCCATGGGGCTGAAAGCCCACAGATGGATGCTGTGACCCCAGCCAGGGCAGAGAGATGTTGTAGACTTGCACCAGGGAAAAGGAAGGACATTTCACTGGAGACACTTTGGCAGATCTAGATGCAGGGGGGTCTTGCTTTTCCACCCAGACGTTGGCCTTGGGAGGCCCATGACATCACCATTGTGACCCTAGATGTCAACTAGCGTTAGGATTGGCATTATGGAGGCAGTTATTTGCCAATTGGCATGTGTGGCATCATCTAGGGGCTTGGAAAGCCTAAGGTTTTGTAGATGAGGCCCAACGTTTCACCCAAGAGGCTCAACGTCACCCTAGAAGGGTATGATGTCACCTTTAAAGATGCTTTTAGGGTTTAATTATTTGAATGTGTAAAAAATGGAATTTTCATGTAGTTTGGTCATGTCGGCCTTTTGATGACCTAAAATTAATTAAAGCTCATAATTATTGTATAAATAGAGAGATAAAACTCTCATGTTTTCATCAATGACTCATCACAAGTGGTGGCCTGAAATTCGACTCTCTTTTAGGGTTATTGGCTGAAATCTAGTGGTGCACACTTCTTGCAGGAGGCAATTCTTGGTGTATGTTGGCAAATTTTCATGTGGAGGATCTTCAACTAGGGTTTATGCTTGATTATTCTTGGTGAAATAAGTGGAAAATATGCATTTCTTTATTGTGAATGAATGCTTATGGTTAATTTACTTGCTTTGTGTCTAAGATTATGAAATTGCTTGCTTGAAACCCTAGGAGAAAAACGTATGTTACTATCTTTTTTTCTATAGTCTTCCACTTGCTAAAATTTCTTTAAAGGCACCTATCTAGAACTAGATACTAGAGACCTACCATTGTAGCACTCTAGTAACCCTAATTCCTTGCCCATTGCATATTTTATTTAAATTTGTCTAAGGAAAAGAGAAATCGCTAGGGCCTAACTTTTGTTACTTTCTAGCAATTATCTTTAGGAGTTGGATTTTTGAGGCCTTGAGCTACCAAGACCTTGTTAGCAACATTTCTTGTCTTTGGTACCGGGATACACAGATCTGCAGGTTGCCCGAAGAGCACCCAAGTGCAGCGCATAAAGGAAGTCCTTTTCGAACATAAAATCAAGCGAGCGGGCAGTTCATTCTTCAGCGAAAAGGTTTCGGCGACAAAGCAGAACAACGATTGATGGGAGATTGCAGAATTAACCGAATCGCGTCAAGTATAGCGCCTAAAGCTTTAAGGGAATCAACGGTCGGAATCCTTCAGGAAGCACTCGCGAAGTTACGAGAGCCGTTGATTGCGAGCAGTTCAAGCGCGGGGTTATTTCACGAGCTCAGGGTTCGCGAGTTCAAAGAACGAACCATATCCTGTTGGTTGCGCGGTATTCCGAGTTACAAAAAGTGTCCGGACGGAGGTCAACCGTCGCTGACTATCGCGTCTCGGGACTTCGCGAAGGGAGAATGCCAAAGTCTGATACTTCAACTCGCGAGGTCCCGAGTAGCGAGAGGCGCGAGCACCCGGGCCCACAGAAGTGCCGAGAAGATCGGAGCCGTCAGATCCAGAGGGACACGTGGTGCGCGATTAGGCTCCCCGCCTTCTCGCCCCTTGCAACATTGAAACATGAGGACAAGCCTCATCCCCGCCGCGAGACGCAAAGAAGCGAGAGCATTCAGGACCTCGGGCCCACCGCAGCACCGGATGAGTTCAGAACCGCCGGATTTGAAGGGCGCGTGGCACCAGATCAAGCTGTCTCAGCGTATCGCTCATCGCGATTCCGAGGAGCAAGGAGCAGCCCCTACATACTCGCGAACGCCGAAGAAGCGCCATGGGAACAGGCACAGGTTCACAGCCCGCGGTCACTGAAGAAAGAAAAGAGCTGCGTGAAAGGAACCAAAGGCGCCGAGTTTCAGAGAGGCCCGTCACAACCTCCAGTTGTCATCGGATCGGACCTCGATCCAGGTCTTCGTTTGGAATAAATGAAAGCAAGAAGAGGTGGTTGAAACCTCTCTTCATTCATTAATTGTGGAGTATGGAGGGTCTGGTGAGCGGTCCGCTCAAGAGGGTCCTGTGTACCCTTTCTTGCAGAAAAGCCATGCCGAGTCTTCGACTAGCCGGAGGAGGTCTGCACACGCTAAAACAGCATTTACTGGCTCAGCTACTCCCCCTGCAGGAGCCATGTGCAATTAATGGGGTGTCTGACAAAGAATATCAGTATGAGTTTGACTGAAGGGACATCAAGCCTTGGGCAACTGGGCACGCCTCTATTAAGCAAATTTTCCTGAGTATATAGACTCAGTCTAGGTATTTTTGTAAAGTATCGATGGTAGAGCGAAGCTCCCGATTGTAAAGTTTTAACAGATATCTTAGCTCTAGTTATGCATCTGTATGTAAGATTTCTTGTTTAATTGCAGACAGTCTTTCTTTTTCCGTCTAAGTTTTCATCTTACACTAAGAGAGTTCGTGATCGATTGATTGGCACGAATTGTGGCATTCATGTTATGATAAAGGGTTTATTGTGACATTATTGTTCTCTCTGGTTTTCTGCGTCTGAGCGTAAGAAGATCTTGCGTTTAAGATGTCTTCTCCCACAGGCTGTTAGGAACCTGATGTTTATAACAGACCATTGCATCTCTCTGATACAAGTCTTCCCCCTACTCACCCTTACTACAACTCACTGTCTGAAGTTACCTAAGACCTCACTTGCGCATGCATGCCTGGCCTAGTTTCAGGGTTGGAACCACATCGTTCGAGTTAATCTCCATTTGATCACCCAATTGAACAAATCGTGACATTAAACTGATGGGTGTCGGGCTCTGCTCTTGCAAGCAATCCAGGAGTGACTTCTGACGCTAACATTTCTGGCGCCGTTGCCGGGGACGAAGTTGAATATTTTCCCTGGGTAGAACGACATTGAGCTTCTGAATCCGAAGGTGCATCGGATTATCGGAGCCTTTCAAGATTGCTAATTTGCACCTGGCGACTCCATTGTGACGACTCCGTTGGGAAGAACCTGCTCTGTTAATCGTGGGTTTCAGAGGCAGGCATACGCGGTCTCATCCCCAGCTGCCTCTAGCTACGCCTGAAGCAAATCCAGAGGCGGTGCTCAGAAAGGGAAAGGCCTCTGAAGGAGAAGCTTCCATCGCCGAACCAGGTAATCCGCTATCCCTTTCTGTAGAAACTCCATTTTCCTCTCCTCAGCTTCCCAGCAGACCGTTTTCTGAAGTTTCCCGCTTCCTGAATTTCGGGAGTGTTCCTGCTGAGTTTTCCCCTCCCGAGCTGGGATTGGAGGGAGAAACCCTTGTCACTCCCCTCTCCTTTGAAGCTGTTTATCGACGAAGACCCGTGACTGAAGTGGATTTTCCCACTCCTGCACGAAGAAAAGCGCTTGCCAACCCGAGTTCATTAGCCTCCGCCTTAAATCCTCTCTTGTTCTCCACTCCACTTCGGGATTCATTCCCAGCAGCCCCTTCGCGAACTCCTTCTCCTTCGAGTTCTCCTAACATCCCTATGGCGGGTGCTTCTTGTCCGCCTAACATCCCTATGGCGGGTGCTAATCCCCCTCTGAATAGAATGGATGCCATAGTTGCCGCTCGATACGCTCCCTTGATCCTGCCTCAACCTATGCATCCTCTTCCCGCTGGAGATTACTTGAAATACATGCCCAAGTTCACTGGGGAAGGAGACATAACTGCCGAGGAGCACCTGGCTGCTTTCTACAGTTATGCAGACAACCTCAACATTGAAAATGAAGATGTCTGGATGAGAGTCTTCGTCCAGAGCCTGGATGGTGAAGTGAGGAAGTGGTCTAGAGGATTGGCTCCCGGATCTATTGCTGGGATTGAAGCTCTAGATAGTGTTTTCCTGAGGCAGTGGGGAGATAGGAAGGATTTTATGTATTACATGACAGAGTTCGGGTCTTTGAAGAAGATGGATGGAGAGTCTGTCTCCGACTTCTCCAAAAGATTCAATAAAATGTATAACAAGATTCCTGCAGAGATAAAGCCCTCAGAAGCCTCTGCCCAAATTTCCTACGTTGGTGCGTTTGGCCCTGATTTCTGCCTTTTGTTAAGAGAAAGAAGAGCCACCTCCTTGGCCCAAATGCAAGATGCGGCCATAGAAGTGGAATCCAACATATTAGCAGCTGACAGACTGAGGAACAAGGCCGACGCAGACAGAAGAAAGGGAAGGACGAAAGCCTCAACTTCTGGATCATTGGTGCCTCACCCTCAAGTGGATGAACTGACTAAGATGGTGAAGTCTCTGTCTGCAGAGATGGAGAGGATGAGGGTGGAAGGAAGGCAATCATATAAAGGCCCTCAGATCGCCGAAAATAAAGGAGGCTTCAGGAGGCCAAATAATTTTGCTCCCCCGAATGTGCAAAAGGAAAGAGGAAGAGACAGAGAAGACCAAAGAATTCAGGCTCCTTTTCAGAACAATTTGGTAGCAGAAGATGAAGAAGGGGAAACAGACAAATTTGAACCTGAAATCCATTGCTTTGGAGATACTCCTCCTTTTCCTCATCTAACTCAATCAACATACGAGGAGTCTCTCATGGACAGTCAGCTAAATGAACTGAGTAAGGGAGACAAAGCTAGCGACGGCCAAGGCAGGTACAATCTGAGGTCCGATAAGAAGACAACAACACCTGATATTCCTGAGCAGTCCACTAGAACAAAGAAACCTGCTAATAAGGTAGCAGACAGTCACAGAGGTAAGAAGGCTCCACCCCTTTCTCCCATTGTCCACAATCATGTCCTCGAAATGAGAGAGATCCCAAAGCCTGCATCTTCCTTTAATTTTGAGCATGAGATTCAAAAGATCAGAATCCCTGTACCCCTCACCGAGCTAATCAAACATGACGAATTTAAAAACGCTTCTCTGATCTGTTGCAGTCTGAAGCCTCATCCCCTCCCGTAGACTCCATAAACCTCCAAGATGAAAAGCCCGCAGTTATCCTAGGACCCATGGTAGAAGATAGAGATGATTCATCCCCTCCCTTCTACACATCCCTGAACATACATGATAAAGTGCTGCACAACTGCTTGATGGACTCAGGGGCTTCTCACAACCTCATGCCCAAGACTGTCATGGAAGAGTTAGGACTGGAAGTCACCCGAGCGTATCATGATCTCTATTCTTTTGACTCCAGTAGAGTTCAGTGTCTTGGATTTATTAAAGACCTGGTTGTGACCCTGTTTCAACTGCCCATGAAAAGTGTGGTCATGGATATCGTAGTAGCTGATGTCCCCCCCAAGTTCGGTATGCTATTGTTAAGATCTTGGATTAAAAGACTAGGGGGAACCTTGCAGATGGACCTCACATATGCTACTATCCCAGTGTTCGGAGGAGAGCATAGAAGACTGTATAGGGAAGCCCAGTTGGCTTATATAATCAGTGATGAAGCCAATCCTACCAATCATCCTATTTTTGCCTTAGACATTGATTTAGGTTCCAGCTTACTCCAACTCACTCATGCTCCCGAGCCCCCTCTTGAACTTAGGAAGCAGCCCACCTCCCCTCGCGAACTTTCTCCTTCCATCACCCCCGTTTGGAAAATGTTTTTTGATGGAGCCTGTTCCAGGGAAGGCGCTGGTGCTGGGGTGTTTTTCGTATCACCTGCTCAGGAAACCGTATCTCTGTCATACAAATTAGAATTTGAAACCACTAACAATGTGGCAGAATATGAAGCCCTTGTCCTAGGATTAAGAGCTGCAAGGAGAATGGGAATTCAGGAAGTAGCAGTGTTCGGGGATGCAGAGTTGGTGGTCCAACAAATCAGAAGCGCTTATCAAGCTAAACATCCTCGACTTAGAAATTACAGGAATGAGGCGTGGGACCTGATTGACAATTTCTTCTCAGCCTTCAATATTTCTTTTATTCCAAGAGAGGATAATGCGGTGGCCGATTCTTTAGCTGTCTCAGCCAGTTTGCTCAAAGTTCCTCTGCCGCCTATGGTTAACTATGATGTTGAGATAAAATATAGGNTCTCTGTCATACAAATTAGAATTTGAAACCACTAACAATGTGGCAGAATATGAAGCCCTTGTCCTAGGATTAAGAGCTGCAAGGAGAATGGGAATTCAGGAAGTAGCATGTTCGGGGATGCAGAGTTGGTGGTCCAACAAATCAGAAGCGCTTATCAAGCTAAACATCCTCGACTTAGAAATTACAGGAATGAGGCGTGGGACCTGATTGACAATTTCTTCTTAGCCTTCAATATTTCTTTTATTCCAAGAGAGGATAATGCGGTGGCCGATTCTTTAGCTGTCTCAGCCAGTTTGCTCAAAGTTCCTCTGCCGCCTATGGTTAACTATGATGTTGAGATAAAATATAGGCCCTCTGTACCAAACAATGTCAAGCATTGGAAGGTATTCGAAGATGATCTGGAAATCGAAAGATTTCTCCAGTCTGTTGACGAATTTTCTGCGTTGCACATTGATCAGGATCCTGATACAGAGGAAAGCCCTCACTCTGAGATGTTTCTAAATAAAATTGCAGACCACCAAATCATTCAGCTACCCAGCAATCACATTCCGAGGGGACTAATACCTTTAGAAAGATTGTTTGATGGGAATGATGTGGCAGTAAAGGGCAGGGTTGCAGATAAAGACGCTGACACAGCCGAGTGCAACATTGCCACAGCGAAGGAGCCTAAGTTTGTCAAGTTGTCAAGGAGTTTAACTGAGGAGCAGAGGGCCGAATATACTGAGTTGCCGAGCGAGTTTGCTGATGTGTTCGCGTGGACCTACGAAGACCTCAAAACATACGACACATCAGTCATTGAGCACAAGATCCCATTAAAGGAAGGAGCTAAGCCGTTCAGGCAGAAGCTAAGACAGATAAATCCCATGTTGCTGCCTGTCATGGAGAAAGAAGTAAAGAAGTTGTTGGAGGCCCAGAGCATCGTCCCCTTGAGGTATTCCGATTGGGTGGCCAATTTGGTTCCGGTAAGGAAGAAAAGTGGAGAGATCAGGCTCTGTGTCGATTTCAGCAAACCTGAACAGAAGCTCAAAGAAAGACAATTACCCCCTACCCAATATGGAACACATCTTGCAGAGGGTAACTGGAGCATCTAGGATCTCCATGATCGATGGTTTCTCTGGTTATAATCAGATATTGGTCATGCCTGAAGACAGAGAAAAGACAACCTTCACCACTCCTTGGGGCACATTCATGTATGCCAAAATGCCATTCGGTCTTATGAATGTAGGAGCGACGTTCCAGCGAGCCATGGAGATAGCCTTCATTGGAGAGAAAGATCGGTTCGTGGTGATCTATCTGGATGACATCACAGTCTTCTCGGGGTCCGACAAAGAGCACTGCAGTCACCTGAGGAAAGTCTTCTCAAAATGTCGAAGATTCGGCCTTTCCCTGAACCCCAAGAAATCTTTGTTTGCTATGGAGGAGGGGAAGCTACTAGGCCATATAGTATCAGCAGAAGGAGTGAGAATTGACCCTAGCAGAGTGGAGGCAATTCAGACCTTATTGCTTCCCAGGTCGAAGAAGGAAGTCCAAGCCTTTTTGGGAAAGATTAATTTTCTCAGGAGATTCGTCTCGAATTTCGCGGAGCTGGTGAAACACATCACAACCATGCTCAAGAAGGGAAATGAAGTGAAATGGACTGCTGAGCCCAGGGAATCTTTTGTCCAAATAAAAAGGGCATTTGACTGAGGCACCAGTGCTGATCAGTCCTGACTATTCGAAAGATTTCCTAATTTTCTCCTTCGCTTCCTTCGATACAGTAGCGACGGTCTTGTTGCAGAGAAATGAGGAGGGGCGAGAGCAGCCCATTGCCTTCTTCAGCAAGGCGTTGAGAGATGCAGAGGTCAGATATGAAATCATGGAGAAACAGGCCTATGCCTTAGTGAAAGCTCTCAAATCTTTCAGGGTCTATGTCCTGCACTCAAAGGTGATTGCATACGTTCCTTCAGCCTCTGTGAAGGACATCCTTGTACAGCCCGACATTGATGGGAAAAGGAGTAAATGGATAGCCAAGATCCTGGAATTTGACTTGGAAATAAGGCCTACCAAATTGATCAAAGGTCAAGGCTTGGCCAAGCTCCTGGCTGAAGCCAATTGCCAAGCTTTGGGGGTAAATTTCATGAACAAATGCTCAGGAATTCAACAGGGTCAGCTGTCTGAAACAGACCCTCAAAGAGAGCCCCCATTGGCTCGATGTCCATGGTATAAGGATGTCATATATTTTCTGCAGGAATTGCAGCCCCCAGATGGCCTGCAAAGAAACAAAGCAAGAGCTCTTAAGCTCAAGGCAGTCAGGTACTGCCTTATTGACCAAATTTTGTACTGAAAAGACCCCCTGGGGGTGCTTTTGAAATGCATGGATCCACAAGAGGCCAACAGAATCATGGTCGAGTTTCACAGCGGCCAATGTGGAGGGCACCATTCCTGGAAGACTACAGTTCGCTGATGTCCATAAAAGGGTCAGAGCCTGTATCACATGCCAAAGATTTTCAGGAAAGCAGCAGCTCAAGTCTCTGCCTTTGCAGCCTGTGGTTGTTTCGGGACCTTTCCAGCAATGGGGCCTAGATTTTATTGGAGAAATCCACCCTGCTTCCAGTGGGCAGCACAGATGGATCCTGACGGCCACGGATTTCTTTACCAAATGGATAGAAGCTATCCCTACCAGGAGCGCTTCCCATAAGGTAATCATTGGGTTCCTGGAGGACCTCATCACAAGGTTCGGCTGCCCGAGTAAGATTGTCACTGATAATGCAGCCGCTTTCGGGTCTGAGCCATTAGCCAAGTTCTGTGAGCAGTTCAGGATCAAACTGATTCACTCCACCCCATATTATCCACAGGTCAATGGTTTAGCAGAGTCCTCCAACAAAAGTCTGATAAGGATCATCAAAAGACTGTTGGAAGACAACAAAAGGGCTTGGAACTCGAAGCTGAAATTCGCTCTATGGGCTGATCGGGTGACTACAAAGAGATCCATAGGCATCTCCCCTTTCCAGTTGGTATACGGAGAAGAAGCTGTCTTTCCTTCTCAGCTGGCCATTCCCGTAGCGAAATTCTTCCAGAACTATCAAGAAGAGCCCAATGACATGATCAGAAGAATTCATCAACTAGTGGAAGTCCAGCAGGCCAGGGAGCAGGTAGTGGACAGAATTCAGGATCAGCAGCAAAGGATCAAGCAGGTTTTCGATAAGAAAGCCAAGAAGGAGGAGTTCCAGATAGGAGACCTGGTGCTGAAGTGGGACGCTCCTAAGCAAGACAAGGGCAAGCATGGCAAATTTGAAGCCCTATGGATCGGGCCTTTCAGAATCTCTGAAGTCTTCTCAAATAACACATATCAGCTATGAGATTTGGAAGGCGAAGAAGTTTTCAGCAGCCCAGTGAATGGGCATTTTCTTAACAATGTTTTGTTTGAGTCTCAGATGGCTCTTCTGTTTGTAAATATTGTCCTTTTTGTTTCTTAGTTCGTTTTMTTTTTTATTTTTTGCAGCCTAATAATGACTCCATAGCCCAACAGCAAGGCACCGGAACTGCAAAATGAGTCCTTAGAGCATCATAGGGACGACTCTATCCCCCATGGAGCCTAATGTTAGCAACATTTCTTGTCTTTGGTACCGGGATACACAGATCTGCAGGTTGCCCGAAGAGCACCCAAGTGCAGCGCATAAAGGAAGTCCTTTTCGGACTTAAAATCAAGCAAGCGGGCAGTTCATTCTTCAGCGAAAAGGTTTCGGCGACAAAGCAGAACAGCGATTGATGGGAGATTCCAGAATTAACCGAATCGCGTCAAGTATAGCACCTAAAGTTTTAAGGGAATCAACGGTCGGAATCCTTCAGGAAGCACTCGCGAAGTTACGAGAGCCGTTGATCGCGAGCAGTTCAAGCGAGGGGTTATTTCGCGAGCTCGGGGTTCGTGAGTTCAAAGAACGAACCATATCCTGTTGGTTGCGTGGGATTCCGAGTTACAAAAAGTGTCCGGACGGAGGTCAACCGTCGCTGACTATCGTGTCTCGGGACTTCGCGAAGGGAGAATGCCAGAGTCTGATACTTCAACTCGCGAGGTCCCGAGTAGCGAGAGGCGCGAGCACCCGGGCCCACAGAAGTGCCGAGAAGATCGGAGCCGTCAGATCCAGAGGGACACGTGGTGCGCGATTAGGCTCCCTGCCTTCTCGCCCCTCGCAACATTGAAACATGAGGACCAACCTCATCCCCGCAGCGAGACGCAAAGAAGCGAGAGCATTCAGGACCTGGGGCCCACCGCAGCATCGGATGAGTTCAGAACCGCCGGATTTGAAGGGCGCGTGGCACCAGATCAAGCTGTCTCGGCCTATCGCTCATCGTGATTCCGAGGAGCAAGGAGCAACCCCTACATACTCGCGAACGCCGAAGAAGTGCCATGGGAACAGGCACAGGTTCATAGCCCGCGGTCATGGAAGAAAGAAAGGAGCTGCGCGAAGGAACCAAAGGCGCCGAGTTTCAGAGAGGCCCGTCACAACCTCCAGTTGTCATCGGACCGGACCTCGATCCAGGTCTTCGTTTGGAATAAATGAAAGCAAGAAGAGGTGGTTGAAACCTCTCTTCATTCATTAATTGTGGAGTATGGAGGGTCTGGTGAGCGGTCCGCTCGAGAGGGTCCTGTGTACCCTTTCTTGCAGAAAAGCCATGCCGAGTCTTCGACTAGCTGGAGGAGGTCTGCACATGCTAAAACAACATTTACTGGCTCAGTACTCCCCCTGCAGGAGCCATGCGCAGTTAATGGGGTGTCTGACAAAGAATATCAGTATGAGTTTGACTGAAGGGACATCAAGCCTTGGGCAACTGGGCACGCCTCTGTTAGGCGAGTTTTCCTGAGTATATAGACTCAGTCTAGGTATTTTTGTAAAGTATCGATGGTAGAGCGAAGCTCCCGATTGTAAAGTTTTAACAGATATCTTAGCTCTAGTTATGCATCTGTATGTAAGATTTCTTGTTTAATTGCAGACAGTCTTTCTTTTTCCGTCT
>JASDQU010261000.1:5600-15802 GCA_032191745.1 Picea mariana
CCACTTAAGGTTCTTCAAAAACATCTTAATATGCATCAATAATAGCCTAAGTAGCTATGTTATATTTCTTTGCTTGTCGAACAATGTAGAATGTGAAGTACTTATTGATATTAACCTATTTCATTCCTTGCTTTATAGAAATTTAAGGAGAGTTTGGAAAAGAAGAGGAAGAGGTGTGTTTTCATACTTTACCACACTTCTAAAATATGTAGGTGTTGTGAAACCCATCATGAACAACATGTCAATCATACTAGTAAGGACACCCAAGGATTAACTTAGGACAATTAAGTGGAATGATGCCACATTTAATTAAAGGGCCCAATAGAAAATGTTGATGCACATTGCCTTGTTACAAAAGTTTCATTCCCAACATCTTTGACCCACCTCAACTGATAGGGAGTAGAATGGATCGTCATGAGTTGTAGATTTGATAGTAGCTTTTGCGATACTAGATTTTTTTCATTGCCATTATCTATAATAAGAGAAATCAAGTGGTCCTTTACTTGACATTTTTGAGTGAAGAGTGCTTCATTTGAACTTGTTGAATATTCTATGATCATCAAGGTAAGCTACATATCTGGAGCAACTAGATTGTCAACACTTATCTCTGCATCTTTTGGTTCAAGTTATTGCTCTGTGAGGAGAGCCTTAGACTCTTTCTTGGCATGGTGAGATTTTTTATTCTTGGATGACTATACTTCTTACAATAATTGCAATATTTATTCATTATTTTACTAGTGGATGAAGATGGTTGGCCTCAAGCCTTCAACACTCCATTAGGATTGGACAAAATCTTGCAGGTGGAAGGGTTTGAGGAAGAATCACTAGCATTGTTGTAACTAACCTTGAAATTTTCTCTGCAAACTTAGATCCAAGTTTGTTTTCAACTGATATGGCTATTTTATATGCTATTTCCAATGAATCCACTTCAAACATTGTTACTTATTACCTAAGACTAGGAAGTGAATCAAAGAGGAACTTGATCTTAAGTACCTCTTTAGTTACTGTACTAACTAAGCACAAAGATCTTAGTTAGTATAGTACTAGGTACCATATCCAATGAGTCAAAACTTTGAGTAATAAATGGTTATGGATCTGTACATCACCCATGGATAAACATTTAATGAAATTAGATATGTTAGTTATGAAGGTACTATGTTTCCATAATTAGTAGTAACTGAATATGATATGGTTATGATAAAGGTATTGAAATAAATGGTAGTTACATAATAGTAATGATGGGAATATCAATGGGACCAGTACTTCATTCAATAAAGGTAACATGTGAAGTTACAATAATCAAAGTAAGAGTCATATGGGTTGTGATATATAAGATTTCATGAAGTTGAAGTAAGGTTAGCATAAGTACCATGCTACAAGTGTTCATATATTGTGGATACAATGGTAAATATTTGTCTAACTAACATGAAACAAATCATAATATAAGGATTCACCATTACTATATGGTGTTGTATCTAATCACTTTCTTTGTATATACTATGGAAACAATGGTGCTACTTATGCTCAATAACATGTCATGAAATAAATCAATACATGATATGTGTGATATATTATTCAAGTCTTGTTTCTGATAGTATACTTACACATAAAGAGTACCACTATTATAGGATAAGCATGAGTAAGCTATTCCCATTGATTCAATTTACTCTTTTGAATAGTTACACATATTGAGTAGTTTGATGCATAGTATAAGTATGGTGCTTATTTGAGGTTTATGATAATACTTCTCCTATATGTATATATCTATAGAATGTGTTGGGATTGGTAGTATAGATATATAGAATATGATGGGATTGGTAGAATAGAGTCTATACCATGTGAGTATGCAACACATACGTTTGTCTTTTACTCGTAATTATTACAATCAATCTTATACTGCAACTGACACAATTAAGCATATATAGTTACAAGAGAGAGGAAAACAAGGGTCTATATCAATCTCACATTCAATTTCTAGGGAATAGATTAAGGCTTGGTCAAGGGTGTTTCTCTTAAATTATGTCTTGATATAAAAAAAAAACTCACAAATAAAATTCAATTTGAGAATAAGTACCTCATAATTGGTTTTTGAATCTGTTGAATCCAAAGTTTTTGAAGACTTCAATAGTCGGCTAGATGTTTTGGTTGGGAACTTGATGAAGCTATAACCACCTACACATCATATTGGATAAAAATATTGGAGGATAAAAACATTGTCATAATTCTTTGCAAAAGGTGTTTCGAGTAGTAATGCACTTGCAACAGATTTGGAAGAAGCCTCATCATTGAGTTTAATGTAACTAAATAATGCATGAAATAAATGCTACATAATGTAACTAATAATGTAACTAACTAATGATGCAAGATAATTAAATGATTTGTAACTTGTGGGAAATGTGTTGTGGATCGTGGAGGTGGCTTCCCTTCAAACCTGCATTTGTCAAAGATAATAATAGGTTAAATGTCTGAATAATAAATAAACATCTATGAACTTGCATTTGAAAAAGAGAATTAAACGTTATATGAATTAATACTATTTAAACATGTATGATGCTCTATAAATACTAAAGGGGAATACCTCATGAATGAGCTCTTCTTCGTTTCGAGAATAATTTATTCTCTACTAAACAGGACCAACCTCGTGAAGGTGGAAGCTCATTTGGCCCCTCCGCCCCCTCGCGTCACTCTCAATTCCCAATCATTCATAACAAGTAGAAAAACAATAATTAAAGGTAAATTAAAGAAAGAAGGTATATGCATACATAACATATAAGGTTCACTCACAACTAGCAAAACAAAAAAATGTACAGTCAATAATTTATATTAATAAAATTTGTCCTGAAAATATGTACAATCGCTTCTTTTTTTGTTTCTTCTTTTTGATAAAATTCATGAGAAAATCATCATCACATTCATCTTGATCCCGACCTTCAGCTATTGGACCTTGTTCTGCTGCTTGAAGGCGATGGGTCATCTCAAGCATTGTACTACTTCTAGTAGCAGGACGTGGACATTGACGCATTATAGGGGAATCCACTACAATAACAAAAAGTGTTAAAAGGACATGGTTAGTTATTATTCATAGCAATGTTTCATTAGTACAAATATCATTACTATGTTTTTTACCTGGAGGAGTAGTCGACACCATTGGTTGGATTGTCGTCGATTCCTCTCCTTTCCGAGCACCATCATCTACATGCTCTGCCATTGAAACAAGATAAGTTATAAGTACACCATCTGAAGGAAATATTTATAATCGTCATATTATACATTTTATTWAAARATACGCATATTGTGGTGGGTCTGTGAACCACTAGTATCATGGGGTTGTTTTCCACCWTCGTCAAATGAATTGGTGTTTCTTGCCTTCTTAAAACAAGTAAACGCATTAATTGATGGGTTAAATCAATCGTCAATATATTTGACAAGTAATCAACAACTACAATCTTGTCATTTTATTTACCAACTCATTTGAAGGGTCAGATTGTGTTTGTCCCTTCCTTTGTCGATTTCCCACCACAACTTGAAAGTCGATATTGAAGCCAAGCATCAAGTCTTATTCGGTGGTGGTAGTTTTGAATGTATCCCACTGTACCACATGCCATAGGATCTAGATTTTTTTCTTACTGGCTACAATTAGATAAAATTTTCATGATGATATGTATAATATAAATAAAATATTTGGTACTTACAATTTGAGATTTTAATCTCAAGTAACCACCTTGGCCAAGTTTGTGATTCCCATGTTTTTCTAGTCTTTCCTTGGTTGCTTTTGACATGTCTAGGAGCCTATGAAAATTTTCAAGTATGTTATAAGATATCACGATTTTTTTCTATAGAACTAAATAAAATTCAGCATATTCAATTCAAAATATCATATATTACCTTCGAGGAATAGGTGGTGTCTTCCCTTTGTTTCTCAATGCACTCTCCTTTGCATCCTATTGTATATTCTTCCATTCCCTCTCGAGAATGGCCAGAGGGCGATCATACTTAGGTTTTTTTAGCAATTGAACCCTATATTGGTCTCTGACATATTTCAAATATGTACCACCCCTCGAGGTGATTTCAAACTTGTTTAATGAATCACCAAACAAACCGACCATATGGTTTATAAGATTGTTTTTCAAATATTTATTATGGGCTTTCCATCATGTGTGAATGGAGGGCCCAAAAACATCTAAAGCCTTGTCATGCAAGGTCCTATAAAAGATATTGTTTCTTGCAAAACAATATGATAATTAGATTAAAATAATATGAAAGATGTAGGTTTCAATCAAATGGTAGGAAATATTTAACATATTAAAAAATACATGGGATTTGTTGTATCTTCAAGGGAACCAATTTTTCATCCACCAAAAATTTGATGGAGAGTGTTCTCAAGCTTTGAATACGCAATGCCCCATTATAACAATGCTCTGGCTACATAGAACAAATATCCTCATGAGATTGTCTTTGTATACCATCACGTGCACGATCTAGCATGTGCAGTGGGGGCATCTCATGGCCCCTAGGAGTTTTAGTCCTCTGAGCCATAGACGAAGAGGAAAATATCCTTACAGGTATGTGGCTCATGCTAGGACATTGTGGGGTTTGTGCATCACTTCCACCAGCAACGTCCCCATGACCAAACTGTCTCACCGGATCCAAAAATGCCTATAGAAAGAAAACATTAGAGTATTGCTCATATAATGGTATCAGACAAAATTTTATAAATCAACATATGTCAGAAATAGTCTTTTTTTTTTTTAAATTGTGCTTACCCCAAATTTTTTTATATCCTACCTTAAATTTTTCATCCTTTTTTTTCCCTCCTTTGTAAGTGGCTTAGATGTAGCCAATTCCATGAATTCCATATTTTCCTTTCTCAAGGCCTTTCCAATGTTTACATCAGGTTGATGGAATCATATATTTCATCCCACACATCATCATGCTCCGATGGTGTGCTTGTCTACATCAACAAATATACATGTTAATTCAATTATTGTAAGCAAGAATTGATATGAAAATCACTGTTATAACTACTGCGAGCTAGCCAGTTCCTTCCCACGATCACCATGCCACATTATAAGATGCGTGGAATTTTAGAATGTTAGAAAATAATCTAAGAAGCATGACCTATTAAAATGTGTGTTAAATATATAAAAAGGAAAACATTAATTATAGGTTTGGTATACTGGTAGAACATATTTACCCCCATAATAACAGTGCTTCCATCGATTCGATTCAAATCACAATCGACCAACAACTCTTCCCCTGCAAATATTGTTTTCACTGCACATACAAATATTTGATTTCCTTCATGCCCCTAAAATATACAATTGGGTTGCTTTCTTTTTGTCCCAGGTCTTGTACTATTAATAAGGCCTGCAATATTCCCCAATGCCTTTTTCCTTCCATCAATATACACCATCGCTCCTTTATTGTGATAATTGAATTTTAGTTGAATATAATTTGCAACGAATTCATATCTCCACATACTTGGAATATATCGACACAACCTCAACCAATCTCAATATAAGTTGTAGATTGGTCCGACATATTCCATCAACTCAACAAGTCCTCCATCTTCCACCTTTATGCCATCCATGGAGAATAGACCCAGACCATGTACAGAAGATGGAGCAATGCGATAAATCCTCTCATTGACACAAAAGTCAATGTCCAACTGAGGAAGTTCATTGGGTACCCATCATCTCACTAGATGTTTGTACCTCAAAGGAATCTTGATGTCACATATGCTCTCATCGTCATAAGAACACGAACCTCCTTCATCAAGAAATAATTTCATGCACCATACGGAATTGTATTCTGAACTTTTCACCTCCAGCTGATATCGCCCTGTTAGATGTGTTGGACGTAACACTTTCCCCCCTCCTTCCAAAAATTCCCTCTCTCGAGGATCATAGGTATGACATGTACGTATTTGATTGTACCTAAAATCCATCGAATGAGAAAAAGTAGTTAGCAAAAGGGGAGAATTAATGGACAATGAATAATTTGACACTATATTTCTAATGCCAAAGCTAGAAGTTGTTGGGATACTTTGCCTTGTTATCTCTGACACCTCTACAAGGATCTCATGTTGTTGAATTTGTTTCTTCCTTGAAGGTATCTTGTTTTCTTGTCCCAGTGGGGTGCATCTTCATCATGTTTATCTTCTCTCACATACTAGATAATTCAAGTCTCCTACCTCAAGGGAGGTTCCAACACAAGAATATAAAATGAGTTATTGTCTTTCTCAAGGCATGTTGGGTTGCCATACAATGTTTGATCATTTTATATGGTTGATCTAGAGTGTTATTTTGCATTGTTTTGGAGATCAAGGTCAAGTTTGGTTTATAGGAATGTGTAGTTTCATATGCTTGATAATATTCTAGAAAAATGTACTTGATTCATAAATCCAATATCGCAACTAAAATATGATATGACACATTAAGTAGAGTGGCATGCCACTAGATATTGTTTAGTTCTAGGTCCCATAGCTTGGAATAAATGTAATTAGACTTATATTGATGTGCTTGTCATTTATTATTAATGTAAAAATTCCGTGCATACCTAAAGTAGGCTAGAACCAACAAACACCCATGTCGCCTTATAGAACTCACACAAAAACCATCAAATACCAAAGGATTTATCATAATCCATCTCTATCAAGGCTACACTAATCTCATCTAGAGTCAGCTCCCCATCACACAAAAGTTGACGTTTAAGTGATATGTCATAGCACCACATCGTGTAGACACATTTTCATAACCACCCTACATTCTTCCATTGTTTCTTGTGACACTTTCATAGTTAAGGCTTTAAAGAAGGCCTTAGTCGGTATGTCTGCTAATTTAAACAAATGAATCCTAGCTTGAATCTAAACACCCAATAGAAGCCAAAGCCTTCAAATAAAATTTCAAACTTAATCATTTGGGGAAAAAATATAATGAACAATATTTCTTAATCTAAGAATTAATCTTCCAAACACAAAAGTAGTGCCTAATGGTACTTAAGAACACGTGTTTCCTCCTAAGAGGTCACAAGTTAAAATCTAGAGGGGGGTAGGGTATGTATACCTCTGTATACTTTAGCAGTCAAATCGTTACGCAAAGGGGGTTCCTTGTCCCACAAACAAGGGGGTCTCATACACCAATTTGATTTCTGGCTCGATCATGACAAGTGGGAAACAATCAACCCAAACGCATAGGGAAAAATCAACAAAATACTAATAAAGTTCAACATTTACTATGCAAGAAACATTTGATCCTAATGAGAAAATAAGTTTATGAATATGAAAATACCAAACTAATAAGGTTATGTACTCTCAAGCCTTGAGATATTTGGAAGGTAATTGACACCTTTTCTTTTCTTACTCATTACACCCTTGTCAGTTACTAGTTACACCCTTTACTGGTTACACTCTTTGTTGGTTATATAGTGTTGGTTACTGGTTATACCCTTTTCTTTTTTATCCATTTACACCCTTGCTCCTTGACAATGAGTTTGAAAATCTTGTTTTTTTTTCTCAAACCCAATGACTACATATTCAAGGATTGGAATTGGCTCTCTGAGAAATTTAAGGAAGAGTGACTAATTAGTGTGGAAGATATTATTAACCAATTGCATACCCATGGAGAGACCATTACAATCAGGAAATTTGTGAAAATATAATTATATTTTTACCAATGAAATATAATTAAATAATTATTTTAATAAAGAAAAGATATTTGATTATGATGAAATTAGAAAATATCATGGCATGATCATTGTCATGTCAAAAAGGTAGATTGGGTAGAACTACATAAAGTTCAAAACAAGCTCTTAAATGAAGGGAAAAGTGGCAACATTGCAACACTTACATTTCCCAAGAGAGAGAAAGGAGTCATCTAATTATTCAAGAAGAAGAGAAAGATGTCGTGGACATGGTTATGTAGGTAAGAGGGATATTCAATACCATTAATATATAAGATTGGTCATTTTGAAGAGGATTCCATGCTCAGGTAAAGTCACACACCAAACAAAAAGAAAAATTTCACTCAACATGAAGGACATAATTCCATATTTAATATGTTTACTTTTCATATTGCAAAGAAATTTTAGGATGATGTTTGGTTCCTTGATTTTGGTTATTTTAATCATATGCCATGAAACAATGATTTATTTGATGAAATTGATGAAACAAAAAAATTTCAAGTGAAACTTGGAAACGATAATGAAATAGAACTTGTTAATAAAGAAACATTGGATGCACACAACAAGCAAGGTGATGTAAAAATGATTCAAAACACCTTTTTTATTTTTATCCTTAAGGAGAATATTTTGAGTGTATGCCAATTGATTGAGAAAAACTATAAACTATTGTTTGATAATGGAGCTTGAAAATTTTTTCATAAGAATATTGTTGGAAAGTTAGTGGCAATAGCTTCCAAAATAGAAAATATAATGTTTTCAATAAAGATGCATCTAACAGGCTCAAGTGAAAGAAATGATTGAAGGTTGTAACTAGTCATGGCATAGAAATTATGGCCATCTATGTTTTAATGGAATCAATTAGTTACACATGAAGAAGATGGATCAATGCTTTCCTAAGATTGAAGAAAAGGATGATGTTTGCTCCCATTGTGCACTAGAGAATCAACACMGAGATAAATTTCTAGTTGGGAAATCATGTAGGCTTATCAACCACTACTAATGGTTCATTCAAATATTTGCGACCCCATGCATACACCAAGTATTGGTAAATATTTTTATTATTAAACTTTCATAAATGATTATTCTAGGAAGACATGGATTTATTTCTTGAAAAGTAAGAGTGAATCATTTGGTTGTTTTGTGAGATTTAAAGTTTTAGCTAAAAAATAAAGTGGTTATTCTCTTAAAAATTATGCACTGACTAAGGGGGTGAGTTAAATTCAAAATGGAATCAAAATAAAACTTCTACATCATACATAGTACATCAAAATGGAATTAATGAGTGCAAAAATTGGACCTTTGTTGAAATGGAAAGGTCTGTGTTACCAGAAAAGCATATGGTAAACGAGTTTTGGATAGAACCAATCGCTAAAACTGTGTATATTCTTAGTCATAGTCCTATAGTAAAAATCAAGAATTGTACATTGGAACAAGCATGGTTTGGGAGAAGGCCTTGCATGGGAAATTTTATAACTTTTGGTTTATTGGCATATGTACATGCCCTAAAAGAGACTAGAAATAAGTTATATGAAAAGGGTCAAGATTGTATTTTTGTTGATTACTCCAAAGAATGTAAAGAATACAATTATTGTTGGAGTTCCATATAAAAAAAGTGACTTTATCACATGATGTGATATTTGATGAAGGTGGAGTGTTCTAGGAAAGTGCACAATAGTAATAACCAACAAGTGTGGAAATATTCATCACAAGATGACATCACTCTCCAAATTAAGACTAATAGTAACTCAAATTTTGGTGGTAATCCTATTCCATATATAAGAAATTATTTATCAATCTTAACTATAAGTGAAAATTTGGCATTGACTCCTAGATCACTAAGAAATTAGATAAAAATTCTTAGAAAAGTTTATCAAAGTACATTTTAATCAAGATAATACACACAAGATACACACAAGATTTCTAATTTTGCCTTATTTTCTAAAACTCAAGATACACTAAGATGTTATGAATATTTAGTGTTGGTTATTTCACTGGATCAACTCGGTAAACAATATCAATTAGTGTTGGTTCCATATCAACATAAGCACCTGAGCTAGTTTATGGCCTTTCATCTGTTCCATATTTGGTTCTAGTTCCTTCCTCCTTTCGAGATCAAGTAGGGAATTTTTCCATAAGAAGAGAAGCCACCCATATCCTCTCTCTTCCTCCACAAACAAATGGAGTGGAGTACATAGGCAGGATTTTTTTTTTCTTTTCTCATAGGTAGGAATAGAGATACTAGAGAGAGATCCCATCTATATATATGAAGGGAGGTGAAAGAATTCCTTCTAGGAGAGAGAATCTCATCGCTCAATTACTTTACTTCTCCCACCCTCCCTATACTTAGGGATCTACTTTAGCTTACAATCTGGGATATTCTCGACTTGGAGAATTGTCTGCTTAATCTTATCTATCTAAATCGTACAACTAGAGAGAGTCATACCATTACACTCATGAGAAGACTAATGTTGGCTTGAGCCTATTCCACACACAATACAAAGCTACCTTGATAATTCTAATGT
>JASDQU010261001.1:842-15650 GCA_032191745.1 Picea mariana
GGTTTATACAGTTTCCTGTAAACCATTAGACGGATGAGCTAGGGAAACGATACTGGTAAAGTCACTTTCGAATTATAAAGTGAAAACTTAGGAAAAGTGAGTTTATTATTATTAAACCCCTCTTTGAGGGTATTTCTCTCCAATTAATAATTAAATGAATATTTTAATGGAGAAAGGGACAAGTGAATGAATAAAAGGACGATTGAAGGGGAAAAAGGATTATCGACTATTCATTTAAAAAAATTTGAGTTTGGGAGAAGAGCTCGGTGAGAAAACGAGGGTTTCAGTTGGAAACCCATTCGGCACCTCAGATTCGGCAGTGAAACTATCTACCCTAGCCGTGGAATCTCGGATTCGACAGTGAAACTATGTGCCCAAGCCGTGAGATTGGAGGAGTCATTCCGACTTCTCATTTGCAGGCATTGGCATTGTGTGTTTGTGGAGATTTATTGGAGAAGATTTCATTCCCATATCTGAGCAGAGGAAGGGTATTCTCTTTGGCACTTGGGAGGTATCTGGCATTCTTCTTAGAGCTACATGTTTCCCTTTTGTTGGCCGTGTCTATCTATCCTAGGAGCTGCGTGTTCCATTGTGTTGCGTGGAAGGTGAAGGGAGGTCCTTGCTGGTCGAATCTATTGGATAGTTGTTCCTTGCATTAGAAAAGAGAAGTTTAACATCATTTTGGTGGCCGCTAACTCATCAAGCAAATGGTTGGGCTTAAATTTACATGAGTCACCCCCTTTAATCAATGCATGGGGGACAGTTTTGATCATATTTTTATGGCTGCGTGAGCTGCGAATGTTCCAGCTTTCTACAATAGTCATTCACATCATTGTTGAGAGGTATTCCTACCTCATTGTGGTTGCTAATGACTCAACAATATTTTTCAATAAAATACAGTCAATGTTTAGCCAATTTATCCATTTAAATATGAATGTTTGCTTCATTATTTTTGTGATTTTTACTTAAAATCAAAATAAAACATTGTGCAAATCATTGGGGAGATATAAGGGTCTAGAAAACCACTAAAAAAAAAAAAAAACCAAGAAATATATCGTTGTCCGATCAAATTTTCACCTACATCCATAAACTCAGAAGCATGCAAACTGTTTGACGAAAGGCCAACACCAAATTCAAGGGGTTTTTCCAATTTTTCCAACTTAGAATATTACATTCTTTGTGTTCCTTGTGGTGATGACTTATTGATGATATATGTTGTTGATATATGTTCACATACAACTCATTATAAATGACAATAATGAGTGTTGAGTAATTGGTGATTGCTAGCTAATAAGTTTTGTGAAGGGAAGTTTGAAAAAGAGCCCTACATTGATTCACCCCCCCTCTCACTGTGGTTGGTGTGTCCAACAATTGGTATCAAAGAGAGGGATTCACTATAAGCCTTAACAATCTTGGAGGATATCCATGGACACACAAGTGGATTATGAAGTTCCAATCCTTGATGAGGAAAATTATTAGACATTTTTATATTTTCTGGTAGCAAACCTACATTAGATTAGTTGTTGGGCTTTAGAATAGGTGTGAAAGATAACATTCCAAAATTGTAGACAAACATAGAATCTTGTGTTAGGGAGCGGTGAAATCCACTTGCTACATTTTGTCCTGGGAATCCCTTCTCACACAAGGGTCAAACCTGAGGTCGCATTAAGACTGGCAGACTTACTCACCCTGCTTTTTTGGTCTTGGTGTAGAGATTGCACGTATTATGGGGGTCGCTTGAAGGTATACCCACAATGATGAGTTGAAGCCTTTCAAGTTGATTTCGAGCTACATACCCTACCTTTGCGTGTGGATCAGACTGTCGATTTTTTCCCCAGGCATCATTGTAGTAATTGGTAACCTTAGTGGCCTATCTCTTTAGGGTCTTTACACGAGGTAAATGTGAAGGGGAAAGTCTTCACGGTACCTGGAATTGACATTGGCCGAAATCACTTGGGATCCTTGGAGGGTATACCCATGATTATGTGTGGGAGTTTGCACCAGGGTGTAAGTCTGTTAAGAAGGTAGTTAACGTAACTTTTTCACCCTCTCTATCTCATCCCCTTCGTATATTGTTCCCACGACGTTCGATTTCATCACCAACTAGTGCGTTCATTGTAATAAGGTTTTGTTTGCTTGTTTGCTTATTAGATTTTTAGCGTGTGTTGTTTGTTTTCCCTAGCAGAATCTAGGTTGGATATTTATTTAATGGCATAAGTTCCTGTAACGAACAATGAAGGAACCCCTTTTCCAGGGGAACCTTTTGTTTTCCCTTCTTACGGAAACATTGTTCCTCCTCATATCGCTACTTTGAGCCTTCTGGGTCTCACAATTGGATTATCAGTATGGTTGTTTTCCACTCAGATAATCCCGAATGCAGCTAGTACTTCTGTTGTAAGCACTTCCCCCCAAGAACATCAACCTCATTTTGATCCTTCATCTTCTTCACCAGTAAGATCTTCTTCGCCTTCTTCAATTGCAAGGTACTCTTCCGTTTCATCTTCTTTGCTGAGTGAAAGCTCTGTAACTAGTAACTCTGTGGATAAGAAGAAGAAGAAGAAGAAGAAAAATAAGAAAGGGTCTAAACCTTCAACCACTGCTGGAATGTTGGAAAACCACCAGTTACTGATAATCGTGTTGGGAGTGTTGATGATGCCAAGATCACCCAAACAACCTGTAAGCCCAAGTACCTTTGCAGGTTTTGTAAGGGTAGCCATCTTCTTAAGGATTTCCCTAATCTATCCAAGGTTATAGAAGCATGGTCTACACGCCCTCGCCAACCCATGTCGTCAGCCTCTGAACAACATGTTGATGACCTCCGTTCAACTAGTCATCATACCGTTGGGAAGAAGAAAAGTAGAGTCAAGTTCCTGTGTATGTTATGTGGAGGGATTCATCAAACTCACCTTTTCCCTTGTATGGATGAAGCCTCAAAATTAGTTGAAGACATGACTGTTTTGCAGCCTCAACTTCTAGTTTCTTACCATAAGCTTTCTCCTAACCTCCCTGTAGTTGATGGTATGATCAATCTGGTTCCTTCGTCAGTCAGTTTGGTTGATCATGTATTTAATATGGTCATGTCCTTAGTTGAACCAGTTGACAAAGTGTTCGATCCGATTCCATCCTTGGTCGATCCCATTCTCCCGTTAGAGAGTGCAACCCAAGCGGTTGATCTGTTTCCACCTGTCGATCCCATTCTCCCCTTGGAGAATGAAACCCAAGTGGTCAATTTGATGTCATTATCCATCGATCCTACTCTCCCGCTAGAGAGTAAACCTGATGTTACCCATTTTTTTCTCATTGATATAGAATCTACCATGCTAGGCGGATTTCCTCCTACTCTCGTCGAACCCCCTCCAAGTAATGAGGCCATCCTTTTTAATTGGGGTGTGATAACTGGACCTTGTCTTCCCTCTCACATTGCTTTCAATATTACAGTACAATTTTGTGATCGGGACATTCCTCAGATGCTAATAGACGAAGGTTCATCCGTTAGTATTTTTTCCTCTCTTGCCTGGAAAGCTTTGGGTTATCCTTAGCTTGTGTCGATTACCCAGAATCTATTTTCTTTTAACAGAAGAACTAGTCACCCTTTAGGGATCCTTCCTCAGTTTCCTATAACTTTGGGAGGGAAAACTATCTTTATTGATGTCATGGTAGTCAACGACCCCTTGGATTTCGATTTACTCCTTGGAAGAGATTATGTCTATGCCATGAAAGCTATCGTGTCCACTCTTTTTCATGTGATATTTATCCTGCGCGATGGAAGAGTGGTGACTGTTGATCAACTTTCATTTGTTGGTTCTGAATTTACCATCAACTCAATGACTCCCCTAAATAGTTCATATATGTAGTCGGTATCACCCATGCCACAGGTCAATTATGTGGCGTTATCTTCCATGCCTTCAGTTGTCAATGTGGATGAGCCTCTCACTGTAAGCTCACTCTCTTATGACTTGGATCCGGTAGTTGACATGGCAATCTCTTCGGTAGGGCTATTGGAGCCTGATCTCCTTACCCCTATCATGGCCCTCGACATGTGTTCCTTCCAGAGTGTGTTTCTTCCGTCGAGTGAAGATATCTTGGAAGCCATGACTGAGTTTTATCCATTGACATGTTGTCCTTATAGAGCACTGTCCTCTTGGAAGCCGTGATCAATAATAGAGGTTATGAGCATGGTTTTCTGATTTCAAGCTCGTTAAAAAATGAAATCAGTCATAAGCATGGTTTTCTGATTTCAAACTCATTAAAAAATGAAACTAGTCACGAGCATAGTTCTTCTCCTGTGTCAAGCTCGTTAAAAAATGAAACAACTTCCCCCTCTTCATTTGAGTCAAGTCTAGTATTTGAAGCTTCATTTCATCTTCCTATGATGTTGGATGAGATGAAGCTTGGGGGGCATTTTCTTACAGCCTCTAACATTCATGTTGAAGTTAATTCCCTAGCTTTTTAAGCTGGGGGCTCAGTACCAACCATCCATGTGTTATGCGTTGGGAACCTCAAGCATTGTTTCCTCTGGTTCGAGCTTGTGTAAAAATGAAACCAGGTCCAAGCATAGTTTTGGCCATTTTTAAGCTTGTATAAAAATAAAATTTATCCCAAGCATAGTTTTTTTTTTGTTTTAAGCTTGCGTAAAAATGAAAAAAATCCCAAGATTAGTCTTTGTTCTTTCTCGTGCTCATAAATCAATGAGAATGTAACCGAGTAAAATTTTATCACTTTTTCAGACTTGTAAAGGTTATACGAAAAAGGAACCCCCTGGAGTTCCCTTTAAGCTCTTTTCAGACTCTCTAAACATGAAAATATTGTCGAGCGATATTGTTCTTTTCACGCTTGTAAAAGTATTTGAAGAAAACATTTGATGGGTGGTAGCTTATCACTTTTTTGGTCTCATCAAATTAATTTAAAAAAAATAAACTGAGAGATATCTCTTTAAGTGTTTTTTAGACTCTCTAAACATGAAAAACCCCTGAGTTCTCTCTCTTTGGGCTTGTTAAACAAACATCGAAAGACCCATATGGGACTGAACCACTCCTTCTTAGGGCTCGTTAAACATACTCTGAAGGACTCATACAAAGGATGAGCTTACAGTTCAAGCATATGTTATCCTCCTCAAGATTGTGTAAAAATAAAGAGGCACTCTCCAGAAATGGTGGGGGGGTGGAATTTGGAAAGAAATGTATCTAAACCTGTATTTTATGGAAGAGTCTCTTTTGAACATTGTTGGCATAGGGGCAGACCCAGGGTTCAACTCTCAAGAGCGCACCAACAAAACCCTAACTACCAGCCCTTTCGGCAACACCTTCGAAGTAGATGAACTCTCACCCGAGGTAGAGGCAGGGGTGGTTGCAAGACTCAAATGTCTGCAACCTTAGCTGGGACACATATCTATGATTATATTTCTTAACAATTACCTAGTATAGATTATCCATCAATATTCAATCCTTATGGTACTTCGCAGATGGAATAGAGCATCACAGTATGCACTTAGATCTAAGATGATTCAACACTTAGCCACGAAAAGATAGATTAGATTCAATAGATCAAGCACTAAGCATTTTATATATCAGATCTAACATTCATTCATATCTCATAAGCACAAAGCATAACTAGATCTATCTAAACACATCAAGGCATTTAACATTAGATTGAAGCACATAGCACAACACACAAAGTTACCGTGGTTCACCCCCACCCTAGGGTTACATCCACAAAGTCTTCTTCTTTATTATCTTGGCCAGGTAGTTACAGCACAGAGCTCCAATAATCCTTACTTCACACTGGACAGAAGATCTACGCAGCTCGCTAGATCCTTCTTCCTTGCACTTCAGCTCAAAACTACAACAACTTGCACTGACCTCTATAGGGTTCTTACAATCATGCACAGAGCACTTACTATATACATCTGATCACACAGATCCAGATACTAGCACTAAGCCTTTAGCTATACATCACATAGATGTACTCCTCTCCTCCTATTGCCTAAGTATCTATTTATAGATTACAAAAATGGGCCTAAGCATGGGTAAACCCATGCGACGACATTCCTTTCCCATTACATTAACCCAAAACCCTAAAGGGACCCAAAAATAAGTCTAGATCCCTTAATTTCTGCTTCGCGTTGCGCTCCATCTTTGACAAGCTATCGAAGTCCCAAAAACGGTCAAATCTAACCAAGTTTTTCTTCAAAACTTGGTCAAGGGCCAACAGGCCCCAAACACTCACCNCTGGTCAACTCTATCTCTAGCTTGGCTCGAGCTTCTTCGCTCTGCTGCAGTGTGACAACCTCTTGCTCAGTGAATTCATGGATCACTATGTCGTTTAATGGCCCTTCCATGCGTTGTTCTGCGGTGCTGACAACTTGTTCAAGCTTGGCTCCCTAGCTTTCAACTTCGGTGAATAGTTGGCATGCCTTTTCTTGGATTGGTTGAAGTCATTGGGAGACTTCCATCACTTTACTTTGCAGCGTGTGTACCTGTTGTTGGGTTGTGCATTGTTATGAAAACCTCTTCATTATTTTGATTGGGGTCTAGGCCTTCATCTGTGCTTGTAGCATGTCTGTGTGCTACGTTTCTTCTTGGATTTGTACCTCCAATGCCTACAACTCTGGATTCTCTGCGAGGTTCTCAAGAGTTTGGGTGCTTCTAGTGCGCAGTTGCTTGTATTCTAAGGCAAAGGCTTTTAATCGGTCGACTACGCTCCGGGCAGTTGCCTCCCTTAGACCTCTTATTTCTTGAGGAGTATCTGGCATAGTACGACGTTCTAGATCTGCGATGCACTGCTGAAGTTGTTGGATTACTTATTCGAGTTGTGTCACCTGCTGTGGAACACGTTCTTCAATCTTTACTTCTATGACTATCATAGAGCGAAGTTCTCTATGAACCCTTTCATGTACTTCAAGTTGTTCTTCTAGCTTCTGTGTTTTTGCCTCATCCCACTTCTCTTTTAGGGAAATCATTTCCCATTCTACCTTTTTATGTTGTTCTATAAGTGCACTATGTACTTGTGTTAAAGCCTGGGTGGCTTGCGTTGTGTCTTCTTGAGCTTGTCGAAGGTGGGCTTCGAATTTATCGACGATCTGATGTAATTGGGTGGGCTCATCACATGTTCCTATTGTTTCAACTATCAAGGGAACAGTAGAAGTTGTTTGGCTAGACTGGAGTACCTACCGCATTTCTTGGAGTTCTCCCTTGATTTGGCTAAAGAGATCCTCCTACTTCGCTTCTTTCTTTTCTACAATCTCTATTGAAGCATCATTAAGCGCAACGACTAAAAAGTCAAAGTCATCCAATGTGAGGGTGGTATTGAACATAGTCCTAGTGGCCTTAGATTTATTTCGGGATGAGGGATTTAGTGGTGTATTCTTCCTTTTCTTGGAGGGATCCCCCTCCTCTCTAGGCGGAGTAACCTCACTTTTGTTTTGCTCGACTTATGTCCCACCTAGTTCTTCACCATCACCTCCCTGCGCGGGTGAGATCGAAGGGGTCTTTGTAGATGTGCTACAGACATCTTGAGCTTCAGTATCCTTCTTAGTCTTACTTGGTCCAGGTGTATCCAGCATAGATTTAGGGATTTCCACGTCGGACATTTCTACAGGGTCCGCTGGAACAAGGAGGTCCGCCGACCATTCCTTGGTAATCTGTTCCAAGTCTTCTTCGGTCAACTTGTAGTATGATTGAAGTTGTTGTTTGTGTTCATCAGTGCACACTGTGATATAGGCAAAATGGCAGTACGCGTTGAATTTTATCAAAGGTCTAAACCTATGAAGTGTGTTTGGAGTGATGTGTGGTGTAGACTGGATTACATTCTTCAATTGGTTGTAATAGGTGTGGAAGATGACATTGGACTGCCACTACTTGTTCATGTCATTGGAGTACCATAGCATATAGAACTTCACAGCCAGTGGTTTGAAGGGTTCGATCTCTGGAAAAGTGGCACCTTCTGGTAGCTACCAGGCGATGAAATCGATTAGTATGAGCAACCAACTGAAGTGGAACTCGTACCCTTGGTCTTGCGCTTATCAGCAATCAAGCTCTAACTGGTTTACAAGATATTGCGCCCAGTTCACCTATAGTCCCTCGATGCAATTCCCTGCGAGGTAAACTATGAATCCAGTCAACTGTGTTGGTCTATTCTTACGAACTAGCTTGCCCACAATCAACTGACAGGCAAGGTGCACTGCGCCACTCTGGATAGAGGCTACCTTGTAGCCTCGCGTGCCCTTCTCAACATTTCCATAAGTTTCTTTTATCTGCTGTGTGAGTGCACGGTCTGAGGTCTTCCCTGGGTAAAAGTCTTGTGGGTCAGGGCCTTGAATGCTAAGTCCTGTGATCCGATTGATCAAGGTTGGATCTACCGTGATGCGGTGATCCAGCCATAAATATCCTTCGTGGTAGCAGGACAACAACTTGACGCATGCGTTGACTTCCTGGTGTCTGTTGAAGTGTGGGATCTTCATTACATTAAGTAGTGTGGACTATGTGAGGTTCTGGGTCCATGATTGTGGGACAATCTTAGAATTCTTGCCTTTGGTTTTGGTTAGGTACTTATGCGGAGCTAACATGATGTAAGATTTACGATCTCCAAGGTTAAAATCACTAAATTTCATTGTTGTGAGCTTATCCTGATCAGCACGGACTGTGCACACCCCTTTTGGAAGTTACACGGTGATCAAGGCGTACTCGAATTCTCAAGGTACACTGTCACGGTTGGTGGCACCGCTTAGAGGTGGTAAGTAATTCGGTAGAATGCGTGGGATAAGCTTGGCATTTGTGATTGCATCCTTGTGTTTAGTTCTTCTTTCTGCGTTGGCTCGAGATTTCCCTGCTCGAGCAGTCGGTGGGGAGGCCTGTACTCCTATCATGGATGATTCTTGGACACCGGTGGACATTCTTCTTTCCAACATGACTCTCTCAGCCATTAAGTCAATCAAAACTTCTTCAACTACTTTCTCAGCAGCACTAAGCTCGTCCGACATACAAGCTTGGGTCGACTAGCTCGGGTGTGAAAATGAATTCAGAGACTACAATGAATAGTATGGAAGCAAGGAAATGATCATGGGGTGAAGTAATCTCAAGTTTCAAGCTCAAATTATCACTTAGCAAAAAGTGTTTTCAGTGCATGGCACGACAAACTAAGTAGGGAAACTTAGCAACAGTCTGCTTACAACGGTTATGAGGCTGCATTAACTTATGTTTTGTATGTATGGCATGGTCTAACAGTCTAGTGATGAGCCATAAAATCATTCTGACCTATTCGGAGTGGTATTCAAATGGCTATATTATCTTCCAAAAGCTATATCGCTTCGCCATGGCGAAGTGCCATAGGTCGTTGTTCTGATATTCCGGTGAAGCTCAATTCCTGTGATTTTTCCTTCTGTGAAGTTTCCTCTGGAACCTTCTATAATTTTTCGATCTTGGCTTTCTTCTTTCTTAGCTTCCTATCCTTTTTCCCAGTGAGCTTCGTTTCGGTCATCCTTTTTCCATTCTGATTTTCATCTGCTCTTGTCATAGACACTTCGCGATGCTGATATTTTTTTTTCCAGATCCAAGGGTAATACTCCTTCATCATACGGATTAGGTATCTCAGTCTTCCGTGGTTCCTCTAATGCTCTTATAACTTCTATATCCAAGTCCCTGGTGTTTAATAGCTTAGGTCTATCCTCTTGTTCTTCCATCAAGTAGGAGATCCTTCTAGTCATAAATTTCATGAGTTCTTGCTTCTTCTGTTCTAGAGCTTCCATTTCTTCTTTTCTCTGAATTTGGTCTTTTTCAATCCATATCTTACCTAACAAAGATGGAAATGGGGAAGGGTTCTCAATAAATTTAATAACTTCAAATTCTTCTTCTGTCGAAGCTCCATGGGTGTTCATAGCTATCCAGGTAATCCTGCCACATAGGGTTACCATTTTTCCTTTAAATAGTCTGATGGTTCCTAGTGAGGGAACCAGAGCAGGCCTTCCTAGGCTTTCCCAAGTACTTTCTATCATAATGTTCATCTGTGTTCCCTCATATAGAGCACATTCAATGTCGAAGTCTCCTATTCTTACTTCGATTTTCTCCTTTTCTTTGAAGATTTCTGACAAACTAGCATCTTTATGTTCATCCAGGGTTTCTTTCATTTTTAGTAACATAATCTCTAATTCTTTCTAGGGTTCTTCTATAATCTTATTCTCTTGATCTCCTTTAGAGTTTGTTTATTCCATATTCATCTTTTTAAATCTAGCAATCATTCTAGGGCAATCTAGTACTTCATGGTCCATAGCCTTACAATAGAGGCAACTAAGGTTTCTCCCAGGACATTCCTTAGCAAGATGTCATGGTCTTCTGCAACTATAACAAAGAGTTAATCCTCTCTTTCTCTTCAATGATCCCCAACTTTTTTTGTATTGCACGCTAGGATCATAATGGTTAGCCTGCAAAATTTTCTTTCTAGGGTCCTGCATCCATTGGTTAGTCCAAAAATTCATTCTATGCATAGATATAACATATCTATCAGTATACTTATCAAATCTATTCATATCAAACTTTATTTTATCTAACAATGCCCTAGTTTTCAAGCTAGGACAAAATCTTTCAAGCATACCTAAATCCGTACTTTTAGAAATAAAAAATTTCACTTATTTGCTTTCACGGGGCACAAAGCTTTCAGATCTAAAACTTGAACTATTCTTACCTTTATTAGAGCACAGAGCTTACAGATATTACCTCTTTTCTACAGATCTGACCTCTTTCTTTAAAAAAATTCCACTTTTACTTTTCTTAGAGAACAGAGTGTTCAGATCTCGCTTCTTTTCTTCAGATCTGATCTTCCTTTCTTCAAATCTAATCTTCCTTTCTTTAGATATGACCTTATTCCTGGCACAAAGCTTCACAGGTCGAGTAAAAAGCTACGCACTAGGGAAACAGATCTATGCACGGAGCTTATTTTGCACAAAGATTCTTCTTCTTTAGTTCCCAGCAATCACAGCTTCATGTCCTGGAAACAGAACCATTTGTTGGCACAGGGGCAGACCCAGGGTTCAACGCTCAAGAGGGCACCAACAAAACCCTAACTACCGGCCCTTTCGGAAACACCTGTGAAGCAAATGAAGTCTCACCCGAGGTAGAGGCAGGGGTGGTTGCAGGACTCAGATGTCTGCAACCTTAGCTGGGACACAGATCTATGATTATATTGCTTAACAATTACCTAGTATAGATTATCCATCAATATTCAATCCTTATGGTACTTCACAGATGGCACAGAGCATCGCAGTATGCACTTAGATCTAAGATGATTCATCACTTAGCCACAGAAAGATAGATTAGATTCGACATATCAAGCACTAAGTATTTTATATATCAGATCTAACAATCATTCATATCTCATAAGCGCAAAGCATAACTAGATCTATCTAAACACATCAAGGCATTTAGCATTAGATCGAAGCACATAGCACAACACACAAAGTTACTGTGGTTCACCCCCACCCTGGGGCTACATCCACAAAGTCTTCTTCTTTATTATATCGGCCAAGCAGTTACGGCATAGAGCTCCAATAATCCTTACTTCACACAGGACAAAAGATCTGTGCAGCTTGCTAGATCCTTGTTCCTTGCACTTCAGCACAAAACTACAACAACTTGCACTGAGCTCTGCAGGCTTCTTACAATCATGCACAGAGCACTTACTATATACATTCGATCACACAAATCCAGTTACTAGCACTAATCCTTTAGCTATACATCACATAAATGTACTCCTCTCCTCCTATTGCATAAGTATCTATTTATGGATTACAAAAATGGGCCTAAGTGTGGGTAAACCACTGGCCTACATCCCTTTCCCATTACATTAACCCAAAACCCTAAAGGGACCCAAAAATAGGTCTAGCTCCCTTAATTTCCGCTTCGCATTGCGCGCCATCTTTGACAAGCTATTGAAGTCCCAAAAATGGTCAAATCTAACCAAGTATTCTTCAAAACTTGGTCAAGGGAAAACAAACATGACACCCTTTCACTCGCCTTCTGTCTAAGTTGGAAAATCCACTTGTCTCTTGATCATACTCCTTTATAAGAATACAAATTGGTCTGTGATCCCTGTTGTTGAGTCAGTGTTTCCAAGACAATTATCGTGTCTTCAATATGTTCAAAGAGAAGTTCAAACCGTAAATCCTTCTATTGCGTCATCCATTTCTGCAGTCCTTAAGCCTTCTATTGTGTCAGCCATCCCTGAGTCAGTCCTAAATCACTTGTTACTCTAATCTACTTCAAATCTTGTTACCTGTTTCATGTCATTGATGGGGGATACATTAAGGCCCTCCTATGACGATTCTTTTCCTGTCGACTTCAGCTCATTATCCAGGAATTAGACTTAGAAACTAATTTGTACCTTGGAACTTGCATGCCTCAATGCCAGGTTTCCTCGCTTTCACCAGTGGGTTTTCATTATTGACCCCTGATCAGGAGATTCCACCGAGTGTTCGACCTCAGCTCATTGATTCACATTCATTGGATTGTACTAGTGTACCTTGGGAGTCATTGACATCAATGGTGATTTCCCTTGCACTTGTTAACGGTATACATTAATGATCGATAATCAAGTGGTTTCTACCTTGTTCAACTTCAGCACATGTATTCGCATTGTTAGATTTGTACTATAGAGTGGTGGAGATGAAGACCCTGGATCTTTTCTCATAGATTCAGGTTGCGTTGGAGCATATTCAGTTTGTATTGTTGCATAGATCCACATTGTACATCTCATGGCTATGTTCAAATTTGAGTCTTTAACACATATATCCACATTGTATTTTTGGTGGCTATGTTCAGATTTGAGTCATATTGGCATGGATCCACAATGTATGTTTGGTGGCCATGACCTGTCTTACTTGACATGGATCTTTGCAAGTCGACATTTTTACTTTGATTCATTTGTATTATGAGTATGGGAATCCCTACCTCAGTGATGATATATTATTGTACTGTATTTCCTTGTTTGTTGGCAGGTTTCCGACCGACTATTACTTATTCCCTACACACACTCGACAAAGTATTTCAACTATCACTCTGTTCTAACTTCATACTTTGGGGGGATCTATGTTACACATTATTTTCGTCACCCTTATGATTTTTAATGATGTAAACCTATCCTTTTTCTTTAGAAGGATCAATGGCCTGAATTCCTGAAGAAAGAAGGGAGAAGAACTTTGCCTGAGAGAAGAAGTTGTATTTTCCTTTGTAAAAACCATATTAAGGAAGATCTCCACAGGCTGCACTATATGTAGGGTGCGATGATTCCTGATCATCACACCCTGCTCTAAATATAGACTGTGACGTCATCGCAGGCTTCACTATAGCTAGGGTGTGACGATTCCTATACGTGGTAAAAACGAGCATCTTCTCGATGCTTCTAGAGGGAGAAGCTTCTATGGTGAGGTGGCTTCCGAACGGTTTGGATCTTTCTCACTTTCATGATTTAGTGGGATCATCCTAACCTCCTCACCTTATCCTCTTCAACTTATAAAAGGAGAGGAGCTCTCATGGAGAAAGTTAGCTTGAGTTTGTCTTGGGATTAAGCTTGATTGGGTTTGAGTAATTTTTGTAGCTTGGAATTTTTGGGCCTATGTTGGCTTTGAGCTTTGTTCTGTCAAGATATATTATGAGTAGCTATCAGATCTATAGTCTCATAATCCATGGAGTATAAGTGTGTGGGAAGCAAGGAATTGTTGGAAGGAACCTGACAACATCAAGGCATCTAGTTGTATCTTTCTTCCACATTATTTAATACAGATATACATTTTTTTCCTATATGAATGTTATTTGTCCATATTGTATGATTCCTTGATCACATACATAGTTTCATATCAAATAGAATCTGTTATTTTTGTCTTCGTTGGCTTGTGTTCTTTTCCAGATATTTCTCCATAAGCCTTGTGGCGAAGCTTGGATTGCATTGGTGAAGTCAAATCTTCAATATTTAAAAGGTATGTTCTAGATCCATTTCTCATTTGATAATTGAAATCTAAGGAAAGAGTAGTGTACTTTTTTTTTTTGTTCTAGTTTTGTAGTGAAGCCAGGGGGATTGATTTGCGTCTGCACTTAACAATTATCCCGATAACACAAATGAAAGTGCATTTGAAGGAAATAGGAGCGGGTGTTTGGAAAGCAGCTATTGGTGGATTAGTTCCCTTGAAGAACAAGTCAAAGTTTGTAGCTCAAAGGGAAGAAAACAAGAATGATGCATTGGCTCTCAAGACCATTCTTAGTGGACTCTCAAGATCTATCAAAGAGAGCATGGGACAATGCACTTCTTCCAAGGATCTATGGCTAAATCTAGAGGAGAGATACCAAAGCAAGAAGGAAGACACTAAAGACAACTCCATCAAGAACAATGAAGGTAAAGAATATACAAAATCCTCAAATTGCAGTGATTTTAAATGTGATGATGTTGGCAAAAAGGAAGATCTTGAAGACAACTCAATCAACATTAATGAAGGTAAAGAATCTCCAAAAACCCCTGATTGCAATATTTCAAAATGTGATGATGTTGAATATCTCTCTACAAGTGAAGAAGAAAATCTAGAGATAGTACGTGTAGAATTAGATGATAGGTATCCCATGGAAGAAGTAGAAGAAGAACTATCAGAGCTTAAAAGTAAAGTTGAATGGGGTCTATTTGAATACAAATATGACCATTGTTACATAGAGTACAACTATCTTTCTGAGAACACCAAAAAGTTTCTTAAAAAGAATCAAAGGCATATCTTGAAGTTAAAGAAAATGTTCAAGGAACAAGAAGAAAGTAAAAATATTCAATTAGAAGAAAAAGAAG
>JASDQU010261004.1:2858-13682 GCA_032191745.1 Picea mariana
GATGATTAGAGTTACTAAACCCATTTTGTGAATCCCATAGGTGCTACAAGTAAATAAATTTTGGTTTGGTATGAACATGGACAATACATTTATGCGGCCATGAGGGACTAATGTTGATAAATTCCATGCCATTTCTTTGCCCTATTACTTGATAGAATCATCTTTTGATAAATTCCATGCCATTTCTTCGCCCCATTTCCAATTGCAACAACCAATCCATCTTTGCCTTTGTTGAAGCTTGAGCCAACCTATGATTTTCTCCGGGATCTTGTAGAATTTGGCAACTAGAATGGGCTAGTCAATGTTGAAGAAACATTATGTGCCTTTTATGAACTTGAGAAAAATAATGCCTTGCCTCTTTTCAACAATTTTTTTTTTTTTAAATATTCAGGTCCGTCAGTCTTTCGACTACTACAGGTCGGACTTTCGATAGGAAAAGCTCCCAGCAAAGCGTCAGAAATACAACACGCTCATCAGTCATGTTGGCGGGATAGCGTCAAAATATTCATTGGTAGACCGACGGACGTTGTCGGTAGTTTTCTAGTTGTCCTTTGAAATTAAATTTTTAAAGGCCACCGGTCGTCAGACATTAGGGGAGTCGGAATACCAACGATCGTCCAACGTCAAAAAAACCACGGGAGATTTTTCGACGCCTATTGAGCCCTCATAAGCGATGGTTGAGTGATGCCAAACATCAGGGGTACAAAAATAGGGCATCAGAAATTCTTTCCATTTATAGTAGTGTATATGTAATACATTGGATGCGATGATTGAATATTTTTGTTTATGGTTAATTCTTGCAGTGTTTGAACAATTATTAGAAATGTTCATTTCTTCTGTAAACTTCTATATTTACTTGGTCTTCGATTTACCTCAGTTTAGATGCTAGAGAGTTATGGGAAGTGAATCCGCAGGAGAGTCGGTGTAGGATTAACTAAAACGACTAAGTCTTGCCGATATTTTGAGTTTTCCTTAAGAGGAATGTCAAGTTCAACTCTATGGGAGAAGGGAATTTCCTTTAGACTATCCACCCATCTAACTGAGGACTCATGCCCATATTATTAACCCATTTGTTTCTAAAAGGATTAGCGCTTATCCCACAATAATTTCCAAAGGATCCATATGACTAGGGTCTGGGAACCCTGCGCTAGTCCGAAAGGATATATCTCTTTTGGATTTGGGAATTCAAAACTTATGACTCCACAACCATAGAAAACTCCCAAAAACCGGAGTCACAGAGTTAATATTCACCGTTGATAATAGAGGGATGCATGTCCACAGATCAATGACTATCTAGAAGTTCGGGTATTTGGAGGTATAAGGATGCACGAGTTCCCCTGGAGCTCTTCAAGATGGAGTGAATATCGGTAGTGAATGCTAGGTACACATGGAAATAGATCGGGCATGGTCTTGAGAGAAAGCTGGAAGATACACGTCGAACTCCCGAATGTCGAACTTCCAAAGTAATGTGGATGATCGATCCTCAGATCCTTCGGTATCCCTCTCAACCGTCGATCTAAGAACTCCATTGAGAACCCTTCTTAACTACCCAACCAACCAGGAACATGTCGTGGAGAGACATATAGCCCCCACTTGGCCCCTGTCAAATGTCATTCGTTTGACTAGAGTCGTTGGATGAGAGGCTACGTTGCAAGATATCCTACAGTCCGAAGACTTGGTACTCTAGAGGGACTTGGCCAAGAGTTTTCAAGGTGTGAAAACTCCCAAAGTCACGAATGGAAAAGTGAATCTTAGCTGTCGATAGGTAGAGGACACATGGCACTATATCCAAGATTTTGAAGACTTGGATCATCAGGGAATTCGCGACGTGAAGAGTTGGTAAGATTTGAAGCCCGAAGTTGTGACGTAACATGAGCCTTGGATCTACGGATCTACGTGGAAATACCATGACCATGATATTTGAAGGAATATAGAAGGTCGTATGTCTGGGGCCAATGTGGCATACTGACGTCATCCAGGGTGACATGGACCTACAACTAAGGTGCCAGATGTCACCCAGATATGGATGATTCACAGACCCCTTATTCCTATTAGAGCATGACATGTTTCACCCCTAATGAGGACACATGTATCCCCTATCCCTTGCCATGTGTCAGCTTATGGTTCATACCCACCTGGCCAATGTGGTTGGTGACGCGACAGGGACTCCAGGAGCTCGGGACTTCTTGAGTTCAAAATATTTGGAGTGTAGTGTAGTAAAGGGATGTTCAACATCGATCACCGATCATCGAACACTGAACGTTTAACAACGATCATCGATTTTTGAATGCCAAAAACATAGGATGTTGATCGTTGATTGTCAATAGTCAAACACCAAAAAAGGGAAGTTCAACGTAAATTGCCAAACGCCGATCACCGAATGGCCAAGGCCACGTGGTGAGATTTCTCGACTTTTGGGAGGAAGAAAATGGGCATTCAACATCGAACACCTAAGACCCCAACAAATAATTCCCAGGTAACTTTGAGAGGCAATAACGTGCAGACTAGAGCTCATATTTTAGCGTAGTGGTGACCGTTATAAATCTCGTTGTGAGAAATAGTCAATGGATATCCTGGAATTAGGATTTGAGATAGTTAGTAAGACAATAATTTGGTGTCCCACCTCTTAAAATAATATATATGGGTCATATGTGTTACACATGTACAATAAGTGAAAACAATATTCAAATATCTAAAGGGAACCTTAAACTTCAGTTTACGGTACACAAGAGATGGATATTTTACTCTAACATCGTATACAAATGCAGATTAGGTAGGAAGTGTTGGTAATAGGAAAAGAACAAATGGAGGATAATTCTTTCTGGGCAACAATATTCTGTCTTGGATTTCTCTATCCATAGTAGACGCCAAGTATATAGTAGCAACATCATGTTTCACACAAGTTATTGGGATGAAGCATACAATAAGAAATATTATGGTAGAATATGATCATCCAATATCAATAATTTATGACAACACAAGTTTGATAAATATTTCAAAGAATCATGTTATGCATTAAAAAACAAATGATATTCCAATCATGTAACACTTCTTAAGAGAATAAGTAGTAGAATAGAATGTCAAGTTGGAATATATTGCCACCAAAGAAATATTCCAGATATTTTCACAAAACCCCTTCCCAAAGAGACAATTTACTATTTATGCATAAGTCAAAGTGGCTTCAAAGAAAATTAATTAAATAATAAATTTAATTGCAACTAGAAGTGGAGAGATTACTATTTGTGGATAAAGTGGTTGTAAGTGGACAAGTGATTAGAAGTGGGTTAACCCTAGAAGAAGGAAGATGGGTTAAGTTGGTTAAAAGGTAACCCATTGAGAAAGATACATGAAAGTATAAATAAGAGAGCAAGGCTCTTCCATTAGCACCTACCCTACCTATTTGAATATCATTGAATATCTATTTTGAAATTTCTATTGTAGGTACACATTGATACATCAAGTTACACAAGTTTGAGGTAGTGAAGGAGGGTTGACGACGAAAGTTTTGGAGCTGCATAAATACTTAAAAAACCCTATTTTTTGAGGCATAGGTTGGATGACTGTAGAAATGTAGAATACATACATGGTATGACTTTAGAAAGGTAGCGTATGTACGCAGTTTGTACATGAAACAATAGCATACATTTGAAAAAACTCATGAAAAACTTGATGGATGTGAGTACCAAGTTCCTAAAGTCTCAAGCATGTTCCTAGGTTAAATTCTATAGGTTCTCATGAGTAAAGGTATGTCATTTATGTATTTTCTTGAGGCTTGAATCTTGGATGATATGGCACATGCTTAAGGTATGTCTTGGAGGCCTTTGATGTACATGGTTGAGGGTTTTTGGTTGTGAAGTGCTAGTGAAGTGTTTTGTTAGTCTGAGGTAGATCTGTTGTAGTACATGGTTGGTACATGTGTGAGTGTTATTATTATATCTTGTTGGCACAAGATTGATCAGAATAGGGTCCTTCTCAGGTTACCAACAAAAGGTAGCCTGTATTCTGGAGTGCTGGCATTTTCATCTCCTCCGAAGAGAAGAAGTCTCACCTGAAGTGCAGCTAAGAAAAAAGGATGGGGAAGGGAAAGGAAAATACTTAGGAGGGTTCACAAAACCTTCAAGATTCTTGCGCAAGACAAACTAACTATAGAATAGATTTGAAATCATATACGCAACAACTGAAGCTACTTAGGTTGCAGAAAGCATTCAAACACTGAAACATCATGTGGAACTTATGAAGCATAAAGAAGTATGGAATGATATAGTGCAGAAGTATAAAAAAATAATGATGCAACATATTTTGAAATTTTGGATCCTTCTTCATATATTATCTTCAGATATTTCTCAGTTACAACCTCAGAGATACAAATTACTACTCTGTTACAGACTCCTGGCTCTGGACCCATATTGTAGAGCTCTATTTTCCAAAATGGTGTACAAATTACATTTACAGAACCCAAACCTGACTTCCCAAAACAACAAAAAGACAACAACCCTTTTATAGTCATGATCGAACCACCCTTTACAATTATGACACAAACCCTTTACATTCATATTCATCCATATATATAAGCTAAGTTGTGTATTTTGGCTTTGATCTCACATGCTTTCTTGTTCTATTGCATTTTCTTTTGCCTTGCTGGTGTTGCGCTGTCCTTTTCGGAACTGATTTATGTTACTTCTCCTTGCTCTATTTTCCATATTCTTCTGTAGCCTATGCAACTCATACTAGACCAAAACTAGGACTATAGTCCTTCTTGCGCAGCTTTGCATCCAAAAATGAAGGGCCCAACAGGCTCCGACCACAAACCTTGACTCGCCCTCAAGTCAAGTACTCGATTCTTTTGCAACTTCTAGGAGAAAATATTGCTTTCCCTTGTCCTCCTTTTCCTCGTTCCTTTTCTCTTGTGCTTGCTATTTCTCTTCTTTGGCCTCTTCAAATGAAGGGCCCAACACTGGGGCCAACTCTAAGGCTCGCTTCTTAACTTATTGAAAGCTTCCAATTTTATCCTGCCATTTCCTTGCAAGGAGTGAGGCCTCGATCACGAACTGTTGGGTCACATCTATGATATATCCCTTGGGCTTGGATGCGACCAAAGATTTCCATTTAGAATTTGTTGTTGCATCAACTTGATGAATTTTCATATAAATTGTCTTAATGGCAAGCTAGAAGTCCTGCAGCTCCTTCTTAGCTACGGATTGCGCCTCAAATAGAGCGTTGATCTCATTGTTTGCTTACTGAATCTGATCAAACTTATGTTGTTTCTCCAACAGATGCATCATAGCCACAACTTCTTCATTCAACACCTAGATTCTAGTGCATACATCCTCCAAACTCTAGTTGTGCCTAGTGACGATGCCCATCCAATCGCTGACTTCTCTGAAAATCCATGTGCACTCAGTTGTGCACTTGTGTAGTGTTGCTTGGGCATTGTTTCCTTCCAACACTATCTTCTCCATATGCTCCTGCAGCTTCTGAGGCTATTGATCTACTTCTTTCTAATTTTGTTGCAACTGCACTTCCAGATGCTCGGCGCGAATGGCCAATTGTGACCATGCTCCTTGGAGCAGTTCAATATGATGCTCCAGCTCTCCTCCATCATTGGATTTGGGTAGTTAGGGTGAGACCTTCCAAATTTCTAGCCAGGCTTTAACAAGCCTTTCCTGAACTCTTTCCAGACTGTGCTCAACCTGGATATTTGTGTGCTCTTCTTACTTTCTGCACACTTGTGTAAGGAGTGCTTCCTCCCTTGTGAAATTTACAGACCTCTCAACTTGCTAGAGCCTTTGGTCCAGTTGATCAGTTGATGCTCTGATCAATCCAACTAAGTGTGTTGCTAGCCACTATGCAGGGTCAGCCAATGAAGGGGTTGCGTCCCTGGGTGCTCAGACTTGTAGTGGGATTCCACTGGCCGTTGAATGTTCTAATGGAGTCTCTACATCCTCCTCCCCTTTGGATGGTCTTGGCACAAGCCTTAGCTCAATGTTGATGGAAGGAGTGTCAGAAACTTTGTTCTGTCTAGGCAGAGTTGCAACAACTCTGTGCACTGCTAAGGGTTTTGGAGAACCAACTCCATTTGTTCCTGCATGGATGTTGTGCTTTTTCCAGAGGTTGAATCTGGTTCCTTCTAAAACTCTAGTAGCTCCTTCTCTTTGTATGGCTTCACTTCCAGAGTTATGCTTCCCATGGCACCCTCAACCTTGGCTGTTGAGGAAATGTGTTGGGGACTTTGAGATTGTAGCTTCTCTACCGTTTGAGTGTCCTTCTGCTACATAAAAGGTATGATCTGTTGGTCCTGAGCGTCAGGGTTTGGACCAGTCAGCTGCAGTCTCTGCTATGGTACTTCTGGATTTGGACCAGGAATTTCTGGTCTCTTCTTAGGTAACTCTAGGTTTATTTCTCAGAGTTATGGCTTAGGTAGTTCTAGGGGATCGAGCTACATGGGCTCTGGATCATTGGTTTGGGGTGGACTAGTGGTTTCTGGGGGTGGCTACTGGGGTCGTGGTGGTGAAGTAGGGTGTTCCATGATGATGGTAGATGGAAGGGTGTGAGGCTCAGGGTTGTCCTAAATATGGATGATGGGGGTTGCACGGACTATTGAGTGAGTGTGGGGGACGATGGATGAAAGGGGTTGGGGGTTCATAACTTTGCTTAGTGAGACCCTTGTTCTGAACTTCTTATCCATGAGTTCTATAATGAACGCAGCACTCAAGATCTCGTTGACATTGTTACCTATCAACAGGGCTTGCTCTGGTAGTTATAGGAATATAGGTAGTGTTATTTTCTTCCGCTCTAGTGGCTGCGTATCCTCCTCCTCTTCAGAGTGCGTACCTTCTTTATTCAGTGCCTCTGAGCCTGAGCTCAGTCCTACCCCTGCTTCTTTTCCTTTCTTCTTCAGTAGCTTGGTAGGAAACACGTAGTGAATCCTTGAATTGCGTGGGTTGCATTTAATTCTCGGCCACGACATTCCCTCTTTGTCGAAGGCCTCCTCATCTAAGTAGAATGACAACATCCTTGAATAGAAGCATACCTCGTACATACAAACATATGGTGTCGGTTCATGCTGAAGGCGATGTTCCTCATGTTGCAATTGAGGAGATCCTATGGAATACACAACCTCTGTGTTGCATCAATGAGCCCATTATACCACTTGGAGAATGTCATGTTGTTGAAGGTTGTGTTCTCTAAGTCTTCCCTTGAGTGCCAGGGCTCAAACATCTTTGTGAGGAACCCCTTATTTTCTAGCGCCAACGGTCTTCTAGCGGGTGGCATCCACTTTATCATTCTGAACACAAGAAATAGGTATCCATATGTGAAGGTGCCTCCCTTATCCTAGGCTTCCTTGCAAGACATGAGTAGTTCCTCCAATAGGTAAATACACCAATTGAATACTGCGCCATTGGTGCAAAAATTAGCCACTGATAATTCATCCAGTGTGCACTCTCCCTTTTATTATGACCTCATGACTTTGTTGGATATGATGTAGTATCCAGTCCTAACCGTCTCTGGTAGAATGGGGTCTATTTTGGCTATGCACCCCCCCCTCTACGTGTGGAACCTTTCATAGAGGTTTGGCTCCCATTTATTTTTTTCGTGCTTATTGAGACCTTGGAATCCATTGGAAACATCCTCACCCTCGAGGGACAGTCTCATAAGCCGGTGGATGTTTCGGCATGGATTGGATATTGCGTATCCAACCAAAGAATTATATCGTTCACCCTTCTTATCAGGAACTTGGTGCAACGCACAACTTTTCCAGTGGTATCAAACACTGGTAAGTATCTAAGGTTCATGATTTTTGAGTTAAAGAGGTTGATGAATTCAGGATTTGGCACAAATTGCATGCCTCCCAACTTGTCTGGAGTGATACTCTAGAAGACGTCTATGTTCATCTGGGGGACCAAGACTTGATCTATTAAGTCAAGATCAAGGAGCTTGACCTAATCCACCTTCCCCTTGAGATCACCCACGACCTCGACTGGTTGCAGGGCTCATCTGGTACTGTGTATTTGGAAACGGTGCTTCTGCATTGTGAGATTTGAGTTATCAGCAAATTCTATGGCGAAACAAGGATTGGGGATCACAACTATGGGTCTCAAGATTACACAAGCATGCTCGCTTTACAAAATTAAAAAATCATTAAGTGCTTTATGAAAACAATGCGTTCTACAGTGAGTTCTCAGAGCCTTATACTCAGGCTTAGCTGGAAAGTTCAGAAGTAATTTTTGTTCATCATGACCCTATGGACACAACTTGGATCTAAGTTGTCCAACGGGGCAGGTTAACAGGGTAAATCCTATTGGGCGATTATAGCATTTACTATGTAGGTTGGATAGGGACGAGGCCGATTTAAGAACTTACCATTTGACGGATGACAATCCTGGCATGAATACCGATGGCATCTTCATGTATCGTGGCTTTATGGCTTAACTGAATTCAAACGGGGTATCGTAATAGCAATAAAGGTTGTGACTGGACTGGGTTCGTGTGGCACATGGACTCAGATTGCGTTCGTATTCTCCCTCCCTCTGACCACAAAGGGGTCCCCATCATATTAATGAATGTCATTAATGGGTTCTTTACACTTCTGATCCTATGCTGTTGAGTAAGAATTTCTGCATCAAACAATACTTAGAAAAAAACAATGAACTACATGTCGAGGTGAAACACTGCACACATGGACTTTATTAACTGAATTTACAAAAATTGCAGAAAACTCAAATATAACTATTATACATACTCCTTCGAACTACAACAACAATCCTTTAGCTCCATTCACCCATCCTGGCCATAGCATACCATCCATTTGCACAAGTCTGACTTCTCCATAAGGTTGGATCTCGGCAACTATAAATGGTCCCAACCAATGCATGTGAAACTTGCCAACATGCTTATTTTATCAACTGTCATAGAGTAGGACATTGTCCCCTTGCACAAATACTTTATTCTTGATGTTTCTATCATTCCAAGCCTTCTACCTTGCTTTCTCAACTGATTGATGGAAATCTGCTAAAAACCTAGCCTTTTCAATTTCTTGTAACTCCATGAGTCTGTGCGCAACTGATTTTTCCTCCGACATGTGTGTGATCCGTGCAATGTACAAACTTGGAGTAATGAATTCTGCAAGAACCACAACCTCTTTCCCATAAACTAGATGAAATGGCGTGTACCTGTGGAGTTTCTTTGTGGTTGTCCTGTAAGCCCATAGTACTGTTGGAACTCTGTCATCCCAATCTTCCCTATTTGTGCAACAAACCTTCGTTAAACCTCTCTCCAAAATCTTGTTGAACACCTCTACTATTCCATTGGATTGTGGGTGGTAGGGGATGTTGATTTTGTGATGTTGGATCACGAACTATGCTATAAGCTTTGCTATGGTACTACTGATAAAATGAGCTCCCTGATCACTGGTCAGGCTCCTACGACATCCAAATCGAGTGATAATATTTTCAAAAATTAAGCTAGCAGCAGTATCAGTCGAGAAATATTGAACAACTGTTGCCTCAGCTCAGCGTGTAAGGTAGTCAGTTGCAATAATAATGTACCTAGCCTTAAAATTCTTAGTTGTAGGGTTGATCAACCCATTGAAGTCAACCTCCCACTTCTCAAATGCCTGCAAAGCTCGAACTAATTGAAGTGGTAATTCATCTCTTCATGATGGCTTACCCACTCTTTGACACACATCACATGATCTAGCGTATAACTTTGCATCCTTGAAGAGCATGGTCCACCATAGTCCAACTTGGAGGACATTTTGCACAGTGGCATTTTCTCCTATATGACCTCCCACAAATCGACTATGGCACTCCCATAGTATATCTTGTCTTTCATGATCCAAGACACATCTCCTGAGGATACTATCTAGTCCCAATTTATACAATTACCCTACAATTAACTGATAGTCCATTGCTCTAACAATAATATGACATTTTTGGGTTGCGGAATATGTTTTTGGGTAGGCTCTTGTACTTAAGAAGACTCCTATGTCTTCCAGGTACTCTGGTATGGCCTCAACCTAGAACATATTTGCATCTGGGAGATGATCATCAACTACTCTGCCACTTTCCCTTGACTCTAATCTAGATAGGTGATCAGGTCCTACGTTGCATCTTCCAGGCTTAATGATCACTTCAAAAGAAAATTCCTAAAACAATAACAACCATCTATGAATTATCCCTTCCAACACAGGTTTGTTAACTAGATATTTAAATGCATAATGATTAGTAAAGAACTTAAAATGAGAACCTAACAAATAATGTCTAAATTTCTGCAAAACATAAAGCTAAACCCTCCCTTTCTGTCATTGTATAGTTGCACTCATCTTGTGATAACTTCCTGCTTGCAAAATAGATAGGATGATCCATGGCTCCATCCCCTATTTGTGCTAAGATAGCTCCTAAGGAAATACCTGAAGCATCTACATGGACATGAAATTCATTTTCCCAATTTGAAAATATCAGAATAGGTGTTGTGTTGAGCTTCTCCTTTAGGGTCTCGAATGCTTTATCACATTCCGAGGTCCATTGGAACACTTCGGCCTTCTTTAATAGATTTTCTAACAGTACAGTGATGTTTTCATATATTCTGATGAACCTGTGGTAGTACCCTGTGTATCCCAGTGTGGAGCACAACTTCTTAGCACTCGTAGGTGGCGACATGTTCACAATGACTGCAACTTTGGATGGGTCTAACATTACTCCCTCAAGGCATACTATGTGGCCTAACAAGTTTCCATGCAACACATGGAAGATACACTTTCTGAGTTTCAATGATATCTACAGTTATTTACACCTATCAAAGATCATACGTAGTAGCGCTACATGT
>JASDQU010261005.1:674-10910 GCA_032191745.1 Picea mariana
ATGTTTTACCTTCTGAGGGTAGATCCTCTTCCATATATCACAAATGTGAGTGGAATAATGGCCCAGATGATTCAGTTTATATCATAACATTGTTTATGTGCAGGTTGATATCAGATGATTTTTATGAAGAATGCATGTCTCTAGACAGTAGATGTATACTATTGTGGTGGATGTGTTCCACTGTTTGTGACTATACGTCAATGATCAAGTACCTGTGTGCTACTTGGTGTGGTAGTGTACCACTGGATTGTAGTTGTGTACTACAATGGATGGAAACAGTTGCGTTCTATTGAATGATATTGTTCTGATTTCCTTGAAGACTATCAACAGTGTTGAAAATGATTATCAGCTAGATGGATGGTCAATGGACAAAGATTCCCCAGATAGAAAATGGTTCAGGACATTTATTCTTCTAGGACATATGTCCATATTAGAATAATGGCTCTTGTGTCACTCTATGGTGTGAGTGACTTATCTAGCATCATGTCTAATTACTCAAATGGAGTATGGTTTCGAGAGATGATGCAGCTGATGAAACTGATGGTGATGATGGTGCTCATGATCTAGTCATGAGATAGTCTATACAACTATGTTGATGTTACCGGGTGAATGGTATGTTTGTGCTCAAGACCATTACCTGTAATACCTCCCTAGCTAGGAGGGATTGTTGATATTATGGTAGATGCGGGAGGCATTTACCTCCATGTGTAAACCTGACGAGAATAGAATATTTTGGGAAGCAAGAAGAAACCCTAATGAGTTGGCTAATAACCCTAGAAGACATGTCAGCTCAAGAGGATAAATTGTATTAGGTTATTAGCCTCCAAGAGAAGAAGTCGGCCAGAAGAAATAATATATATTGAACAGACAGATACCCAGAATGAGAAGTCGGCCCAGGCAATTAGCAAGAATTAGTATAAATACAGGAGGTCAGTCTTCATTCTAGCAGGGCATTCTCAGAATTGCAAAGTAGCACTTGTGCGCACTGTAGTTGCCTAGTTTGTGCACAGGTTTGGAGGAGAGTTGTCGTTGCAGCTATTGCAAGTAGTAGATTACACTTTGGCTTGGACTATGTCTTGGTTAGGGTTTGGACTATCTGATCATCTCTTGTTTGATGCGCTATCCTTGGGGAAAGGTGTGCTACCCTTTGTTTGGCTATCTTGCCTAGGGTTTGCTTCCGAAATGATTCTCAGACAAGTTTAAGGTGTTCGGAGGGTGGATTTAGCCTATGGTTGGGTGACAATAGTGATATTGTCGATGGTAAAATGAGCACATCCATTCATATTCTAACATGTCCAAGATGAAAGAGTTTGCGTACTCAAGTTGAAGCTCGTGGGAAACAACTTCCTTATTGAAAAAGGAAGAGATGACTCCCAGATTGGGAGGGAGCACTAACGTGTTATTGATTTATGGACAGTCATTTTTCAAGTTCAAAAAATGGTCTAGGATGAGAAATTCCTTTCTAGTTCGAAAAGTGGTTTGAGATTTCTGACAAACAGGCATTTTTCAGTTCGGAAAATGGTCCAGATCGAACGGTCATTTTTGTAATGAAAATGGTTCGATGGATTTTTGATGTACCATAGACAGTGATTCCCCTTGTGGTTAACATAGGGAATGGTCTAGGACAGTCTCTCTTCTTGATGGTCACTCTTAGTAGTGGTCAAGAAGATTGGTCCGCATCGCCAGATAGTCATTCTTTCGAAGCTCACATTTGTGAGCAGTTTTGAAGAATGGTCCATTTTGGAGGTTGGTGCAGGACATTAATTTTTTTTGGAAATGGTCCGGATAGTCATTCCCTAGTGTAGATTCATTCTCTCCAGGCTGCACTTTGTTTAGTGTTGAAAGAATGGCCCAGATAGGTGAATGGTCCAGGTTCAACAATCAGGGACGGGCATTCCCTAGGGCAGACTCATTTTCTCCAGGTTGCACTTTGTTTAGTGTCGAAGGAATGGCCCAGATAGGTGAATGGTCTAGGCTCAGAAATTAGGACTGTTATTTTTCCTTGCTTGAGAAGAATAGTCTAGATATCTCATCATTGATGTTTTACCTTCTGAGGGAAAATGCTCTTCTAGATCTCACAGATGTGAGTGGAAGAATGGCNGAATGGTCTAGGCTCAGAAATTAGGACTGTTATTTTTCCTTGCTTGAGAAGAATAGTCTAGATATCTCATCATTGATGTTTTACATTCTGAGGGAAAATGCTCTTCTAGATCTCACAGATGTGAGTGGAAGAATGGCCCAGATGATTCAGTTTATATCATAGCAAAGTTTTCTGTTCAGGTTGATATTAGATGATTTTTATGGAAACTGTATGTCTCTGGATAGTAGATGTATGCTACTATGGTGGATGTGTTCCACTAATTATGACTATATGTCACTAATCAAGTATCTGTGTGCTACTTGGTGTGGTAGTGTACCACTGGATTGTAGTTGTGTACTACTATGAATAGACACAGTTGTGTTCTATTAAATGACATTGTTCTGATTGCCTTGAAGACTATCAGTAGTGTTGGAAATGATTATCATCTAGATGGATGATCAATGGACAGAGATTCCCAGATGAAAAATGGTCCAGGTCATTTATTATTCTAGGACATATGTCCGAATTAGAAGAATGGCTCTTGTGTCACTCTGTGGAGTGAGTGACTTATCCAGTATCATGTCTGATTACTCAGATGGAGTATGGTTTCGAGAGATGATGCAGTTTGATGACATTGATAGTGATATGGTTCTCATGATCTAATCATGAAATAGTCTATATGACTATGTTGATGCTATCGGGTGAATGGTATGTTTGTGCTCAAGACCATTACCTTTAATACCTCCCTAGCTAGGAGGGAGTGTTGATATTATGGTAGCTATGGGAGGTTTTTACATCCACATGTAAACTTGATGAGAATAGAATATTCTGGGAAGCAAGAAGAAACCCTAATTAGTTGGCTAATAACCCTAGAAAACAAGTCAGCTCAAGAGGATAAATTGTATTAGGTTATTAGCCTCCAAGAGAAGAAGTTGGTTGAAGGAAATATTATATACTAAGTAAATAGGCACCCAGAATGAGAAGTCGGCCCAGGCAGTTTTCCAGTTTTAGTATAAATACAGGAGGCCAATCTTCTTTCTAGCAAGGCATTCTCAGAACTGCAGAAGCAGCACTTGTGCGCACTGCAGTTGGCCAGTTGTGCACAAGTTTGGAGGAGAGTTGTTGTTGTAGTTGTTGTAGCTAGCAGATTTTGGTTTTGGCTTGGACTATCTCTTGGTTATGGTTTGGACTCTCTGATCAGCTCTTGTTACTCTTTCTTGGTGTGTTATCCTTGGAGAAAGGTGTGCCACCCTTTGTTTGGTTATCTAGCCTAGGGTTTGTTTCTAGAATGATTCTCTGTCAAGGTTAAGGTTCTTGGGGGTGGCTTTGGCCTATGGTTGGGTGATAATAGTGATATTGTATATGTTTAAATGAGCACATCCACCATATTCTAACATACAGGAGTACACCACTGAGTTCAAAAATATGTCCATCATGTTGGGTATCACTCCCAAGAACCCAGATGTACTCCTCGAGTATCTGGGAGGTTTACACAGTCATCTACGAAATCATCTGATACTCTTCAAGCCAAGGATAGTGGATGACATGTGTGTACATGCATAGTACTTGGAAAACATAGGACAAAATAAAGGGACGTCAAGTAGTTCGGAGCAGAAAGAGCACCAGGAAGTTTCCAAGGAAGGGAACAATAAGTGGAAAGAGGGAAAATATAAGAAGACAATAGCCACTACACATCAATGCAAAGATATTATCAACCATTGCAATCATTGCAAAGATATTATCAACCATTCCAATCATTGCAACATTGATGGCCAGACCAATAAAAAATGTTGGAAACTACATCCAAAGTTGAACCTGAAGAATCGTAACAAGGATGGAAATAAAAAGAACCTTCTAGCCACAAATTCAATCAATCAGGTTTAAAGTAGCTCAAATGTGGATGGAAATATTGTATGCAAATCTGTGCAGAAGGAGATGAATCTGAGTATCCTTCATCACCAGGAATAGAAGGAGATGACCAAGCTCTTCCACATCAAGATTCAGGTTAAGAATACCAAGATAGATGCTATGTTTGACTCTAGTTCACATTCTAATCTCATAGCAATGGATCTTGTCATCAATCTTATATTGGAGGTTCATGATCATCCTAGCCCCTATCCATTGGGTTGGGTAAACAAGGATGCATAGATAAAGGTAATGAAATAGTGTAATATTAAATTTGATGTAAGTGTCGATTATATTGATGAAGTGGAATTGGACGTAGTACCTCTTGATGTATGTGGAGTAGTGTTTGGAAGCCCTTACATGTCTATAAGGGATGCAATCTTCATGCAGAGAATTGGTACCTCTTCCAAGGATTGATAATATGTTGGACTAGTTGTAGCATGTCAAGTACTTCACTAAGTTGGATTTGAAATCAAGATATCGCTAGGTACAAGTCAAAGAAGAAGATATCTAGAATACTACCTTCAAGACAACGAAAGGTTTATATGAGTGGTTGGTTATGTCATTTAGTTTATGCAATGCACAACCTACATTTATGAGACTAATGAATGATGTTTTACACCCTTATCTAGATTCATTTTTTATTGTTTATTTGGATCATATATTGGTTTATAGTGCTACCTGGGAGGATCACATCTCACATATTATGCAGGTGTTAGAGACTCAAAAAAAGAACCAATTGTTGGCCAATCTCAAGAAATGAGAGTTTTCTCAATGGTCTTTGATGTATTTGGGGTATGTGATCAGTGGAGGGGAGCTCAAGATAGATCCCGTAAAGATGGAGGCCATCATGAAATGGCCAGCTCCTACAAAATTCACTGAAGTTAGGATTTTTTTGGGGGAAGCGCAATACTTGTGGAAGTTCATTGTTTCATTTTTTAGCAATCGCTACACCACTCCATGCCATAATATATAGTGGTAAGAGTTTCCAGTGGGGGAAGAATCAGAAGAATGCCTTTGATGAGATGAAAAGAAAGATTAATCAAGCATCAATTCTCGCACTACCAAAATTGAAGAAGCCCTTCGAAGTGGAGACAGATGTAAGTGGGTATGCCATGGGAATAGTATTGATGCAAGGAGGAAGGCTTGTATGCTATCTTTCTTAAGTATTTCATGGAGCGGTTCTCAACTACCCTACATATGACAATGAGCTCTATGCCTTGGTACAAGTTGTCAAAAAGTGGAAGCATTATCTAATGGGAAAGGAGAACATCATCCACATAGATCACCAGCCACTACAGTATTTGCAGGCCCAGAGTGAGCTACAACAAATTAGGAATTACAAGTGGATGGAGTTCTTACAACAATTTCATATAGTCATCAAGTATAAGAAGGGTAGCACAAACAAGTTGGCAGACACGATTTCATGGCCACCCACATCCAATATTACATCTTTGGGAAATTTGATGCACATGGAGCCTTTTACCCATGATGCATATAAAGAGGCATACATAGAAGATGAGGACTTCAAGGAGGTGTTTGAGTAGCTACAATCCCAAATTCATATAGAAGAAGGTGATGGAAAGGATAAATATCATTTCCAGAATGGCTTACTCTACAAGCTCAGCAAGATTTGTTTTTCTAAAGGTGATTGAATGCAGCTTATCAAAGATGCTCACACCTCCAAGGTTTCATGACATTTTAGTATTGGGAAGACAGTTTCCAACTTACAGAGGTATGTGTATTGGCCCAGAATGCAAGTGTAATGTCCCTTTCCAAATAGGAGCTCCAGAAAAGGAGGCTTAATGGTCTAAACCACCCCGTTAGACTATAGCCAGGGCCAAAGAGGGGTAAATAGGGTTACTAGAGGTCACTCTAGTCACAGGTGTTATATTCGGAAAGTGACATTGAGATAACAATGGTTAACAACGCTCTTAAGTCATTATGAGCTAAAAATAGAAGTCAACAGTGAATTAGGGTTTCAGCAGTGATTTAGGGTTTCGACATGATTTAGGGTTTTGGAAAGCTATAAAGGGAGGGTCAGTGAAATCATTCATCATTATGCAGATTATGACTTGTCATTGAGGAGAAGAGGCACATCTCAGGAGAGAGTGCAGTGTATTCTAATTTCGGTGTTGAAAGACACACACTAGTCACCGGGAAGATCATCCAGGTCTTCCATCATTCTTCATTGATTCTGCAGTGCTCCCATATTCTGGGTATTATATTTTAGTTGCTTATTTGTATTCCGGCTAAGATCCTTTTGTCTTTTGATCTAGCTGAGTGTTGTTATTTTTCAGCCGCAGTTGCTTATTTTCCGTGTAAGAACCTTTGTATGTTGATCTAGTCGAGTATTGTTAGTTATTCAGCCGCATTCGACCATTTTGTAATCCACAGAGATATCATAATACAAACTTGTAGTCCTTTGTCGCGTTTATTATTTGTGTGATCATTTATATGCTATAAACCTTTGATCCTACACACACATTAGCAGCGTTTCTCAGACTAGCCAAGTCAGGAACATTACAGCAAGAAGATGTAGCGAGGTATATTAGAGGATGTATACTTCATTGTACCAAAAATCCCAATAACAGGAAGCAAGGTCTATACCATCCCTTACTTTTACCCACTTGACGTTGGGAAAGTATTTCCTTGGATTTTGTGGTAGGTTTACCAACAACCACGAAGGGACATGACTATCTATTTGTGGTACTAATTGATAGGTTCAAGAAATTGTGCATTCTCATTCCTTGTAGAAAGACCATCAATGGACAAGAAGCAGCAAAAAATTTCTTTGAACAGGTCTAGGTGCACTTTGGGATACCAAGGAGCATTATCTCAGACAAGGTTACCAAATTTCGCAGTGCATTTTGGACTACATTGTCGAAGAAGGTGGACACTAAGTTGAAGAGGTCTACAGCATTCCATCCACAGACAAATGGGCAGACGAAAGTAGTCAACAAGACTTTGGTACAGCTTTTGAGGGTTTACAATCAGAAGCATATGAAGAGCTAGGATGAAAATATGATATATATATACAACACTCTTATAACAGAGCAGTCCACACTTCTACTAGTAAGTCACCTTTTGAAATTTGCTTTAGGTATTTTCCACCTTCACCCTTAGATGTTGTATATGGAAAACGAGGAGGCGAGAGGGAGGACCTCACAGCAGATGCATTAAAATCATAAATATTTTTTGAGAAGATCGGGTAGATCCATTTGCAAGTACAAGATACACTGAAGAAGTCACAGGAAAAGTACAAGGATAGACATGACCAGCACAAAACAGAGAAAACATTTAGAGTGGGAGACAGAGTATGGTTATAGTTGAATAAGGAAAGACTACAGTGTGTTGGTAATAAGATAAAGGATCTGTGATATGGTCCTTTTGAGGTATTAGAAAAGGTGGGAGATAATTCCTATAGACTTGTTATACCCCCATACATGTGCATTTGCTCAGTAGTGAATGTGGAGAGCCTCAAACTCTATGAGCCTTCCATCTTGGATCAGGAGGAGGAGCAAGTCATCCCTTCCATAGAGGACATAGCACCATATGCTCAGACAGAGTTAGAAGAGGACACAGTTTTACAAAAGTGGTCCAGAACTACAAGACAGGGGCAGCATGACCTTCAGAAGATTGGGTTGAAATGACAGCTTCCACGCAAAGAAAAGTGGTACTCTGGGGAGAAGGTAGAGGAAAATTTTCCTCACCTCATTCAGTAAAGATTTTGGGGACCAAAATCCTCCCTAAATTGGGAGGTATGATCCATATTAAATAATTATATTATTTTTCATATATCTCTATGCTTTTAGAGCAAAAAAAATTGGAGGAATCATCTTGCAGGACCATTCTAGTGTCAGGTCCTAGTTTCGAAAATTGGGGTCTTAAACCTTCTATTGCCATTTTGAGGAATCAAATGGACTTTTGGGGGATTAAAACTTTCCTATCATATCTTGGACCCTGAGACACTATTATACACATCGATACCTTTCCAACGGTGCAAAAATCACGTCAATCAGAGCTTGTATGCAAAAGTTATACCTCCCATAAGTTGACCTACCATGTTGACCATCATGATACGAGAGGATGCAATGTCAGCCCCCATTACTCATGCAGATGGGGCTAGCCACGTATGTAATTTCAAGAATATCCTAGAAGTTCCAAAACCCTATCACAATTGAGGGTTGAGGAAGTCAAAAACCTAGCCCTAGATGGCTATCGGGCTATGTTAAATACTGGGCCACTAGGAGGAGAAGGGGTCATATTCTTTTGTAGTGTATCTTGTTCCATACCTTAGAAAAATATTTGAGAGTGGTAGTATGTGAGCATAAGAAAGGAGGAGAGATTTTTTAGCAGCCATACATGCCATAAGTCAAAGGAAACTCCATGGAGAGTGCCTATTTCTTTGTACTTGCACCATTTCTATACCAGAGAAAAGATAGCAGAGAAGCATCACCTTCTAGATGGGTTTTTGAGGTCATATATTATGTTTATTTGTGGATAGTGTAATTGTTTTTTACTGTTCTCTACTTTTCACATTTCATCTATTTCATGTTTAAGGAGAAAATCAGTAACAAAATATTTTGGAGATCTAAAGGAAAAATAACCTTAATAATAGAGATTTCAGTATTTTATTAGATCTGTTGTGATGAATTGTTATAGTGGAATATCCACTATAGTTTACAAATCAATCATTGTGCAATCTCTCATCTTTAGTTTTTCTTTCACTGAGTTTCAACAACAACATTTTCTACTAATGGTTCAAGATAAGTTTCACCATATTCGGCCTCATTTAATGTTTTGGAATGGTAATCCATAGGGTGGCCTCTCTGTTTAAGAATGGCTCCAATGGAATAATGGGATGCATTTGTTTTTATTTCAAGAGGTTTATGCAAATTAAACATGCAAAACCAAATCAAGACATAGAACATATATCAATTTTTAAAAACTTATCTCAATATAAGCTATAATATAATTTCAATATTTATCATAATTTAACTTTAATAAAAAATATAAGCTATAAATTTAGAATGTTTAACAAAAGTTTTAAGAATCTCCAAATCAATTCAAAATATTAAATAATCCTAATACACATAATTGAATTGAAATTTTTAGGTCATGAAATTTTCAAAACCATTTTAAAAAATCTTAAAATAAAACCTTAACAAGGGAGGTTGCGGAGCAACAACTCCCTGCCCAGAAGGTAGAGGAGCTTGTTGTTTTGCTTTGTCATGACACAAAATCTTATAACATGGAAGACATTTTTGAATATAATAAGCTGGGTCTACAACCACATGTGCACCCTCCAAAGCTCAGGTAAAAAATATATTAAATAGAGTTATGTCCACATGTGTTTCTATGCAACACATAGATCTATGCAATAGCTCTAGTGCACATCTGGATTCCATAAAACGCATTGTCCATAGATAGATATCAACGCGAGATGCTGAGTGGGTAACTCGATGGCAAATTCCATGTGTTTTCCAACAACATGTGAGTCACATCAACATGTGAGTCACAACTGTGACAGTCTTGCCAAACTTTGTATACGTTTTACATAGGACCCTAGTCAGCGCTTAGTTGTTTCATGTGTTACCATGACTTAGCATCGTGCCAAGAACCGTCTATCTTATTTTACCTTCTTCGACCAACAAATAGTTTTGAGTACCCTCGATTCTGTGTAGATTCATTCGATCAAACATTACAATGGAAAAAAATTCTTTTGAGTACGTTATTGTGGGTGGTGGTGTTGCAGTTGTAAGTAAATTTATCTCATTGGCATCGTATGTTTTCCATAGTATTGATCTTACATACAACAATTTTCTTCATGTCGTTTTTTGTTTTTGTTTGTGGGTTATTTTTTATATGTGATTGTTATTTATGCACTATTGCAATTTATCCTGTACAGTCTACATTAATACTTACTTGAGAAGGATACTTGAAGAAAGTTAAAAAACAACAAAATATTTTATCATACTCTCTTGATTAAGAAGATTAAAAAATAGAAAAAATATTGTTTAGTTTCATGTTTCTTTAGTAGTACTAGATAATGGAATAAATATATAATTAATAACATGAATTCTTTGCATTTCATTTGGGATTCTCCTTGTACATAATGTAACATAATGTAACAGGAGAAGGGTAAGGACACTCCCCCTCACCGGCGCATCTTCAACTTCATATTTGGCCACCCAGATTATGAATCCACTTGCTCTGAGTTTGTTTAGCTGCAAAAATTTATCCACAAA
>JASDQU010261007.1:4257-15741 GCA_032191745.1 Picea mariana
TTCAACCGCTCGTTCCTTCGTTGAAGATTTCTATGAAATGAACCAGTGTTCTTCCACTGGAACTTAACTTCTCTGAGACGCTTTCTATCTTTGCCTCCCTTTGAGTACTTTCAAAGGTGCTGACCTTCCTGAGCTTTCTTTGGCAACTCAAGCCTCGAAAGAACTCTTGCACGCACTCCTTACAGAAACCTATCAAATACTTTTGTGTACTTGATTCTTCAACTCTGTGCACTCACGGCAATAGTATTCCTTCAATCCTTCCCTTAGTTGATAAGTCCTGAGACTTCCAACAACCTGCGCACTCCTTGCACAACCTCTGTGCTTCACCTTCACTTCTGCTGGAATGAGAACAACGGTATATCTCCTAAGCTTTCTGAGATAAAACTCAGAACCCTTGTCAACGCACACCTTGCGGACATTTCACTGCATTCCTCGCAGGAACTCTCTTACTCAGGAAGAGAAGCAATTGAAACTCATTCTCTCTCTCTCTCTCAGACTTCAAACATTCAACATGAAATCATACATATGCACAGTATTAAAGCAAATGCATAACAGAGAGAATAAAACAACCATAAGCATACCATTCAACATATGTAAACAGTAAACATCATAACACCATGAAATCTGATTCAAAGCTTCATATATTAATTCAAATCTCCTATACATAGGTTCTTCTCTACAACTCTTTGCTTCATCTCTCAGAATGGTGATAATGTTCATAATCATACAATTATACAATGGTGAGGGTGTCTATATTCGTTTTCCCTCCTATGCTCTAAAACTGTCTAATCTATTAATTCAAATCTACCTACTTCCATTAACTAGGCTTAAATTCCTTTTACATTGATAGATGAGAGCAACTCACTCACGATCTATTTACAACAATCAGACATAAATGCAAATACACTTCTAGCTATTACATTTATATCCACTTCTTAATCTTTCAAAACATTTCAAAACGTGAAAAATGTGTTGGCGCTTTTCCCAGCTGGCTTCCACATCCATGCTTGCTTGGCTGCTGACGATGCTCCTGCATCATGAACATAAATGGTTTTATGGTCAACCATGGTCATTTACTAAAAATAATTGAAAAACATGATTAACCATTGTCAACCATGGTAAACCACAATCAACCATGGTCATGGTCAACTAAGGTAAAGCAAGGTCAACCATAGTTATGTTTGTCACATTGCCACAATATGGTTATGTTCGTGACATTGTGTGTTCATAATATAAGACCATGTTCATCACATTGTGACAATATGGTGATGTTCGTCATAGTGCGATGGGATGGCTTTTTTTGTCACATTGTGACAATATGGTTATGCTCGTCATCGTGCGATGGAAAGTCTATGTTCATGACATTGCGAGGATATGATATTTTCATCACATTATGACAATTGGATATATGCATCACATTGCAACAACAAGCTATGTTCATCACATTGCGACAACAGGACATTGTTTGTCACATTACGATAACTGGATATTTGCATCACGTTGTGATGAGGAGGCTATGTTCATCACATTGCGATGATGAAGATATGTTCATCATATTTTAATAACATCACATTATGACGACTGGATATTTGCATCACATTGTGACGACAAAGTTATGTTCAATACACTTTGACGACAGGATATTATTTGTCATATATTGACGATGACAAGGATATTGTGATGATGGAGATATGTTCATTGCATTACAATGATATGACATTTAAATAAAAAGAGGTTGTGTGATGAACATAAATGTTGTATGTTCATCGTAGACCAAAGTCAACCATAGTTGTGTTCGTCACATTGCGACAACATGGTTATGTTCGTCACATTGTATATTCATTGTATCAAGCTATGTTCATCACATTGTGACAGTATGGTTATGTTCATCATAGTGAAACAGTCGGGATATGTTCATCACATTGCGAGGAAAAAATACTTGCATCACATTATGATGAGTGGATATTTGTGCAACATTGCAACGATATGGCTATGTTCATAACATTGTGATGACATGATATTGTCTGTCACATATTGGCGATGATGAGGATATTGCAGCAATGGGAATATATTCATCACACTACGACAATAGGACATTTTAGTCTTTTTTTTTCTATAAAAAAAAAAATTATAGTTTTACAATTGTTCTGGATATCTAAATAAGCTTTGTAATCTCTATTAGTTAATTTTTACAACATTATACTTCAATTATCTTGTGAATAAAATCAATTTTCAAATATTTATAAAAAAAATACTTCTTTCATATTACTATTATTAAAAACAAAATCAAAATATATAATTTTGTTTACTTAATTATCATTATTTATTTAAAGTGGAACAAATTTGTCAAGCAATGGGTTAGAAATATAAAAACAATGATCAATGTTACATGTATTATCTTCATAATAAATCTAGGTTTTTTAAAGAATCGTTATAACTAAAATTTTGATTTATTATTATAAATCTAGGTTTTTTAAACAATCCATTATTAATAAATATATTTTTAAACAATCCATTATAACTAAAATTTTATTTCAAACAATCCATTATAGGACATTTTAGGAAAAAGTCATGTGCCGAAAAAACCACTAAAATGGGACACAAAAAACGCCAAAACAAAGATAATTTGAGAGCATTGCCCCTAAAATCCCACTCATGGGGGCTCCCACCCCCTTACAATCTCCTTAATCATGCAAAGAATATAACACATACCCAACATTAATGTGATTGTTTCTAGTACCTAGAATGAAGGGAGTATATAAAAGGTAATTGTATTTGCACTAATTATTTTATAAAAAATTAATTCACACTTTACTAAATATTTTTTTTTTAATTAATAAAAAAATTTAACCGCGTTCAATATTTGCTATGATAGACCTTCATATTTATTATTAAAAAAATTCTTTTGATTTTTTTTAAAACTTTTAAATTCCAATTTTTGTTAAAGTTTAAATTCTTTATACAAATTTTGAATGAATAAATTTATGTTTATATGAAAAGACAATTCTTTCCGTTGGAACCAACAACATCCTTATGGGAATGAATTCATTATGATCACAAAAACATAATTGACGTTGTCATATTTACATTTTTTTATTCTTCCAATAACTACATACCTTTTCAACTTATTTTCCCAACAACATGTTCGGATAATTCTCATCGAGCAAGTATACATTTAATACATTTATCCTAAAGCATTCACCTTAAATTGCCTCAAGAATCCATCTTTTAAAAACTTTAAATTCCTAAAATATGTTGTTTCATGAAATAATAATAATAAAAAAAAAAACCTAAATATTTGAAATAAAATTTAAATATTTTCAGGATTGGACGCATGGTGATTTTGAGAACGAAATGGGAATCTGAGAGAAACATAGTTCTGACATAGTATTTTTTACCACCATACAACAACTCGCAAATCCACCTCTATCCAAGCATGGAATGCTCAGGGAATTAGAGAAACTGGAGGCCTAATTATCCATGGTTAATCAAACATGTTATGAATGAATTGTCAATGCAATGTGTTTATCCAAGGATGCTTCGTAACCCTAGAGCTTTTGAGGAACCGAAACGACGAAGTGAAGCTCTAGGTTGTCCATTGCTTCAACAAAACCCTGAAAATAAAAACACCCAATAAACCATTCCAGGATGACCTATTGTAATATATCAACAGTTTTTAACATCTGGCAAAGATGAATAGTCATGTATTTACAATTAGGGCTTCCATTCTCAAAATTATTGCATATGTCACTTAGTGCGCAACAATGTTGGACATTGGATTGAACGAGATCGTGATGTTCGAATATTTCTTTCCGTATATATCTCTGAATCCTTATTCTGAAGATGTATACACTTCCATGCAAACAATTATGACCGTGATTTTGAATGAAAGTGTTGATATCTAGCAGGCGCTATTGCCTGTTTTACCCATGAACTTGACAACATATTGCATATTAAGGTCGGAAACAAAGAATTTACGAAGGCTACTAAGGTAGGTTGACCCGAACCTTCATTGTGGCCCTCCAGTGCGATCTCGTAGCTGGGTCCAGATCTTACTCAAAGGTAGTTGTGTCAAGTGCCCGCTGATAAAGCATACTAAGAAAGATAAAGCGAGCGCACTATGCTATAGCTATAGTTGGAGAAAGGGCTTTCTTTCTCCGTCGTTTGGTTCAGTTTATTATGATTCGGATCTGCTACATTCACTCCACCATAACTCGTATCGATATCTCGTCTTAGGAGTCGGAGCAGTACGGGTGGGTCCGAGAATGGATTAACTAGGAAGTAGGGGCATAAATAAATTCATTCAACAAGTAGGATCGGACGAGGAGAGATTGGTCCTCTCACTCGAATCCCACCCCCAAGAGAATGTGATCAATAATGACTGTAGGAGAGCCCCATATACCCTACATCCTGTTGTTTTACCCATGAACTTGACAAGAGAAATAAAGAACTCTTCACCAGCTGCACATATTCACCATAGTCACCTTCAAATCTTAGCACCTTTGCGCCAATCTGTCATTAGCAAGAAATGGCATGCAGCTTGCAGTTATACTAAGTAAACAAAATATATGAATATACAAGGTTTACATTATTAATAAGGTTGTTAGTTTAATCCTACAAAGAATATATCCATGAAAAACAAATATATTGTTTTCAAGAAAGCAAGCAAGATTAAGCATAGTTTTATAGTGATAGTACTTTGTTCCAAACATGGTTTGGTTTAAGCTAAGAAGCATATACGCCCTGTTTACCTAAACATTAAAAAAAAATATGAATATATGAATATATACATTAAAATGAAAACCTCAGATGAAATATAGATGCCAAGAAATGAAAACTTAAGGTGAAATCTAAATGCCAAGCTATATGGAGCATCTAACATTACTACACCATGTAATCCACTCTTCTCCCTGGCCTAGCATAGTGAAAGGGCAGATACAGTAAATGTTTGTTTCCTAGTACCACATTGCGTAAATGTTTCACCTGGAATGGTGAAAGGGAGGATACATAAATGTTTTCTACCACATTGTGTTCATGGTGTTAGAATTTATGAATTCGTCAATTTGTAAAAAAATTTAAAAAAGTAAATGTTAAACGATGAAATTATAAATGCAAGAGAGTTAATTATGCAAATCTATTGGAGGTAAGACAAAGAATATACCAGCATCAATTCTCGGTCATCAAACCAAATTTTGTAATTAAAAGAATGATTAATCCAACCATTCCAATAGGGGGTAGGGGAGTAATTATCTTGAATGTATACTACTAGGAACAACCACTTTATAAAAGTGGTTGATATATGCCGATCAGCGTCATTTTTCACCTTTCCAAACTAATAACACCGATCGGCGTATATTAACCACTTTTATAAAGTGGTTGTTGCTAGTTGACGCCGACATGCCTTGGAAACTACCATTAATATATGATTAATGTATTATTTAATTATTACATTAATATAATATATAATAATAACTTATTAATGTAATACATTAATGTGTTATATTAATGTATTAATTAATTAATACATTAATAATACATTATAAAAGTATTGATACACTAATTAATTAATACATTAATAAAGTAGTAATACATTAATCTTAATGTATTTAATAATACATTATTACAATGTTGTAATGTATAAAGTAAACTATTAATACATTAATGTATAATGTAACATATTAAAATAATAATGCATTAATAATGTATTAATACCTTAAAGTATATATTGACTCATACATTAATAATGTAATGTAAGATAACTGATATAGTAATATATTATTGTAATGTATAAATTAACCTATTGATTGATAGATTAATAATGTAATATATTAATCAATTTATACATTAATATATTGTTAAATTATTAATACACTTATAAAGTAATACATTATTAATATACTAATAATGTAGTCATATATATAATGTATTTAGTAAAACATTATTAAATTAGTAATACATTAACAATACATTATTACATTACTATAATGTAATGCATTAATTAATAAATAAATTAATACATTCTTAAAGTATTAATACATTAATAAAATAATATATCAATAATAAATTATTAAAGTCATAATACATTTTATAGTAATAATGTATTTTAATTAATAAATTTTAATACATTAATACATCATTAAATACATTAGCACATTGTATACATTTAATACATTTTAAATGCATTAATGTATTAACATTTTAAATAATGTTTTACTAAATAATGTATTAACATTAAATGCATTATTAAAATATCATTATTAAAGTATTAAAATACTAATAAAATAATACAATAATAATATATTAATAAAGTATTAATATTAATTAATACATCATTAAATACACTAGCACATTTAATACATTAAATTCATTATTAAAATATCATTAATAAAGTATTAAAATACTAATAAAATATTAAAATACTAATAAAACAATACAATGATAATATATTAATAAAGTAATAATAAATTGATCTTAATGTATTTAGTGATACATTAAAATAATAATAAAATATTAAAATACTAATAAAATAATACAATGATAATATATTATAAAGTAATAATAAATTGATCTTAATATATTTAGTAATACATTATTACAATACAATGATAATATATTATAAAGTAATAATAAATTGATCTTAATATATTTAGTAATACATTATTACATTGTAATGTATAAATTAAATCATTAATACATAAATTTATAATGTAATATATTAATTTATTAATAAATTGATACATAGATATATAATCTATTATTTTATTAATACATTCATACATCATTAAATCCATTAATAAATATTTTATTAAAATATTAATATCTTAATATAAATATAAATACCAAAATAAAAATACCTTAATAAATACATTATAAATATATTATTACCTTACTATAATTTATAAAATAATTAATACACTATTAATGTAATACATTAATATACTAACTAAGATAATAACACATTAATAGAAATTTATTAAAATATTAATACATTAATAAATATATTTTTAAAATAGTAATACATTTTTAATTAAATAATGCATTTTAATACATCATTACATACACTAATATATTTAGTACATTAAAACCATTAATAAATACATTACTACGAACATTAAATCCATTAATAAATACATGACTAAAGTATCATTAATATATTATCAATACACTTATAAAATAATAATAATAATAATAATAATCTATTTTTAAGGTCATGGCCAAACTAGCACACCAAATTGGTGTATTATACCCCCTTGTTTGTGGGACAAGGAACCTCCCTCCGCCCAGCGATTTGACTGGTAAAGTCTATGAAGGATGTTCTTAACCATTAAGCCCACTAAGGCTGTATTTATTTAGTAGTAATAGATTGATCTTAATGTATTTAATAATACATTAATAAAGTATTAATACATTCATGTATAATCTAACAAATTAAAGTAATAATACATCAATAATGTAATCTATTAATTAATTAATAGATTATTAAATACAATAATAGATACTTTATTCAAATATTAATACCTTGATATATAAATATCTTAATACAAATATAAATATAGATATCTTAATAAATACATTACTAAAGTTTAATACTTTAATTATGGTTGATCATGACCATGGTTAACTTCCGTAAACCTTCACTACATGGTTCAACTTGGTTGACCATGACCATGATTGACTTTGGTTTACCATGGTTAACGATGGATACCATGTTTCATAGTTGTTTTCCATAAGTGACCATGACCATAGTTGACCAATAATAAGAATGGCATTCAAGTAGCGACATTTGGAATTGTTTGTCACATTACGATGACGTGATATTTGCATCACATTGCGGCAATGAGGCTATGTTCTTGACATTATGATGATGAGGCTATGTTTATCACATTACGACAATATCGTTATTTTTGCCAGCTTGCGATGAAGGGGCTAAGTTCATCACATTGCCACGACAGGATATTTGCATCACATTATGATGACATGATATTTGCATCGCATTGTGATGACAGGGCTATGTTCATCACATTGCAATAACAGAATATTGTTTGTCACATATTGATGACGACGGGGCTATGCTCATCACATTGCGATGACGAGATATTGTTTTTCACATATTGACGACGAAGGGATACTTTTTGTCACATATTGACAATGACGAGGATATTGCGATGACGAGGCTATGTTCATCACATTGTGACGAAAGACATTTAAGTAAAAAGTGGTTACGTGATGGACATAAATGTCTTATGTGATGAACATGAATGTCGTATGTTCATCACATTGCGATGATAAGACATTTATTTCAATGACATGGCTATGTTCATCACATTGCAACAAAACACATTTAAGTAAAAACATTAATAAAGTATCAATACATTAATAAAGTAGTAATACATTGACCACAATGTATTTAGTAATACATTATTAAATTATCAAAACATTACTAATACATTATTACATGTAATATATAAATTAAAGTAGGTTTCTGATAATCGAGGAGAATGGGAGCCGAACCCTAGCTGAACCCTAGTCTCTTCGCAAGAAAACTGACGGCCACAGTGCTCAAGCCTCCCTCGCAACAACAAGCAGAGAAGCAATCGACCACCACGCCTCCACTGACACAGGTATGGGCGCAGAGGGGGGGAGGGGGGGAACCCCCCTCATACCGCAATGCAGCGGCCAATGACAAAATCGGAGCCAAGGCAGCGCGACCCACCTTTTAACCGCCTCCACAGATGCGTGAACAACTGCTAGCCAGCGAGCAGAATCTCGGAGCGGCAATGGAAACTGAAGCGGGCACCTCTCAAACAAAGTCGCCGCGGAACTGGGAACCGGGCAAGTGTATCCCCCAAATGGAGAAGCTGCCCAGGTATCTTATCAGCTCTACCAGGGTTGGAGAGCACACTCAATTCATGAAAGAGCACGCCCTAATAGGAAAATTTCTAGGGCTTTGGCCAGCAGAAAGGGACCTCCGCAAATGGATACAGCATTGGTGGAATCCCAAGGGGGATTACGATCTGCAACTCAGCTCCAAAGGCTTCTTCACAATCATCTTATACAATCTTGAAGACAAAGATTGAATCTTTGAAAATGGGCCATACTTCTTTAACTCAGCAGGCTTGTTTCTATGTTTTTGGACGAAAAGATTCAGCCCAGACAAAGAAGACTTCACCATGGCCCCTGTCTGGATCCGTCTGTACTCCTTGCCGCAAGAGTTCTGGCTGGAGGAAATCTTAATGGGCATAGGCAATACCCTAGGTCAATATGTAAAAGCCTCTGAAGCCACCAAGCAGCGAAAGTATACCTCTTATGCCAGGATCTGTGTTTACATGAACATATCTAAAGCTATTCCAGGAACAGTAACCCTAGAGTACCAGGATGAGGACTGGCAGCAAACCCTAGACTATGAACATATACCGTTCAGGTGCAGAAGGTGCCAGGAACACGGTCATCTATACCGGGACTGCCCCATCATCACACAAGCCACGAAGGCAACAGAAACCCTGCAGAAGGACGGATTCACCATAGTAACTTCCAAAAGGCGGCATCCACCAAGGAAGCAATCCATGGCAATAGGACAAAACATTGCCACGAAGAACTCCTATGAAATTTTGGAGCAGCTACCAGAGGACGAAGTGGTCCAGAACCCGCACAAAAATCCTCCGCAATAGCAAACAAAAGGCCCAAATCCGGAGCCCCAGCCACACAATACTGAAATCCCAATGGAAGAAAGAGGAGACGGAGACGGAGACACCCCAATGCTGCTGGATGACAGGGACCTAGCCGAAATAGACTTAGAAAAGATGGAAGAAGCTCTGAATCGGAAGGATCTGCAGACTCTTCCTGAAGAACAACTTCCTAAGGTACACAAGGTCTTCATCAACTCCTCCGCCGGATCCACCGCTCGTCTGGGCATAGCGGATGACTCGAACTCAGGCACGAAACGAGTCCTTCACGAGAACAAGAGGCGAGGAAGGAAATCTGCACACCAGCTCATCAAGGAAGCAGGTAACCTCATGATAAACTCAGGACAGATACAAAAGCTCTCGGAGGGATACCTCCATTCAACACCCACCTCTTAATTATGAAGATCCTCACCTGGAATATCAGGGGACTGAATGGTCGATCCAAACACAAGATCCTCCGAGACTGCATCATGGCAGAAAAATCGGACATACTACTGCTCCAGGAGACCAAATGCAAGGGAGCAGAAGTCGAAACAATCTCCAAACGAATATGGCGAGACTGTGACTCTATAACAACAGATTCCATAGGGGCCTCTGGAGGTCTCTCTACCATTTGGAATCCGCTCAATGTAACTATCAGCAATTCCTTCACAACAGCAGGCACAATCACCGCTCACTTTGAAGTCATGGGCACAAACCAGGAAGGGGCCATCACCAACGCTTACGGGCCACATAGAAACCAGAACAAGGTCAAATTTATGCAGAGCCTGGAGATGATCAAGACCTTGACGAAAACACCGAACTGGATATTAGGAGGCGACTTCAACATGGTTCTGACACTGGAAGAAAAAATGGGCGGCATCAAGCGTCTCGAGCAAGACAGCGGTAAGTTTAAGGCTCTCACTGACCAGTTAAAACTAGTTGATATTGAAACTAACAATGGCATTTTCACTTGGTCTAACCGTAGAACAGGCAATCAACACATTGCCTGTCGACTAGACCGTTTCCTCATAATAGAGGAACTCATGGATTCAGGCTCTCATTTGGAAATCCTCATTTTACCAAGAGCGGGCTCGGATCACTGGCCCTTGGCTTTGCAAGTGGACCTGGGTGAACCCCCCAGATACAAGCCTTTCCGCTTCGAGAAATTATGGCTAACACACCCAGATTTCAAACGTTTAGCCACATCCTGGTGGGCCGAAGCGAAAATCGATCATGGCTCTTGCATGTACAGGTTCCAGCAGCGGCTAAAAAACTTCAAACAGAAGCTAAAACAATGGAACAAAAACAGCTTCGGCAATATACTACAAAGCATAAAGACCATCGAAGGCAGACTGGGGGAGATTCAACAACTCTTCATCTCCGGCACAAGAACCGCTGAACTGATGAAGGAAGAAGAGCAGCTCCAGACACACTTGGAAGAGCGAAGAAAGTAGGAGGAAATCCTCTGGAAGCAAAAATCGAGAGTGCAATGGCTCAAGGAAGGAGAAAAGAACACAAAATTCTTCCATAGAGCCATGATGCACAGGAGGCACATCAACAGAATCACTCACTTGGAGGACGGTCAAGGCAACCTAATCAGAGAACACTCCAAAATAGAGGAGAAACTGCTCCAGTACTACCAGAATCTCCTCACGGAACCACCGCAGGACAGAACGGACGCCATCAGGAAGGTCACCAGACACATACCAGCACTTATCACTCCAGAACAGAATGCCGCTCTAACTCAACCCATCACTCAAGAAGAGGTTGACCAGGCAGTAAAAGAAATGCAAGCGGGAAAGGCTCCGGGTCCGGATGG